>JADDOH010013640.1:0-51355 GCA_016648135.1 Agrypnia vestita | reverse complement strand
GGAATAATATAAATAAGTGAATTAATAATTCAAAGAGAAACATATAACTATCAAATATTGACGACTTGTTAAGTCGCTGGGATAGTGAAATTGGTAACACGCTGTGCGCGAAACACAGAGGTCCGTAGTTCGTATCCAGGTTCCAGCATTTAATTTTTCAGTTTTATTATTTGATATTTGTGTATTTCTCTTTATTTCATTTATTTATTTCGTATTAAATATATATATATATATGCTGCCGCGAACTTTCTTTTAGAACTTTTTAAGAGAAAAATACATTTTTGTCTTGCAACTCTAAAAGTTCGTGCTCCGCACGCCGAGATAGCTCTCAGATAGCAGGATGTTTATAATTTACTCAATATATTTTTAAGTTTTAGTCTATATGTTATTTTGATGTATAAGCTATAAAACTTTAAAGTTTCATCAAAATCCGTTCAGTAATTTTTGCGTGAAAGAGTGACAAACCATACATCCTCACAAACTTTCACATTTATAATATTAGTAGGACGGGTATATCGCAAGGTAAAAATGAGAATGCAAAAATGTTACGAAATCCTCCATCTCGGTATTTGTAACGCAGTTTTCTCGACAAGTTTTACTGAGATACTCGATGAATTGATATTAATTTTTTTCAAAGAAAGTTTAGTATCCCATTGAAAAATAGATGTGTATATTTAAAAATCTAAAACAACTTCAGGTAGATGCGATATATACTAATTTCAGAAAAGCGTTTGACACGGTCAGCCAGGTGATCTGCTTTAAAAAATACCTACAAGTCAAAATACACGACTCCTTTTCATATAAATTCGTAGCTACCAGCGGTGTTCCCCAAGGTCCCCAAATAGGGAACTTCTGCTTTCAATTGTTTTATAAATGACATTGTTACTATCTTCGCGGATCCAGTACACAGATGTACGCCTTTGTGAGGGCAGATTTATTGTACGTTCAAAACAATGTACGTGATTAGATTTAATTAATGGAAAAATGCAGCAGTTTAAAATATGCTGGATAAATGCATGATTAATCAATTACATCAATTAATCCCATTAGTAATGAATCGTTTTAAAGTTCAACTTACCGCATACACGACAACAGTCATGCTCAAAATAACAAATAAAAGTTTCATGTACATGATGATTTCTTCACACAGAACTATTGCTACAAAACCACTGCGAAGTTTCTGACAAATCGGACCTTATATACATTTTTCTAGAAGGGTATAATTATTATGCATAATTAAATACTCCTAATAGCACACTTTAAACTTAATTATTGCTTGTTCTAAGAGTAATTATTATATGTATATCTACTGTCTGTACGCCATGTGTTACTGCATACACATTATTACATAAATAGTGCTTAATTATCAACAAATATAAAACTTATCTCAAATGTGCAAGCAGCAAAAACTTATGGAGGCCTTTTTCATTTAGTTTTGAATAGAAAATGTTCTTTGCACTCTATGTGAAATTTCAACATGTAAGTAACATCAAGATTTGCATTTTTTTTCAATATCTTATTATCTGTATAATGTTAGACGACCGTGTGAGTAACTTATATCGAATATTGAAAATTCATTCCTTTGATACAAGTCAAATTGCAAAAAAAATCTGGTTGCAATTTCCAAACGGTTTTAATCATTTCATTTGACTAGTATCGAAACAAATGAATTTATAATATTAGGTATAAAATACTTTCATGTCGCTCATCTCTTTAACTGTTGAAATTTCACCCAAAGTGTAAAGATTATTCTATTCAAAATCGAGTGAAGATAACTCACCTGAAGTTTTTGCTATTAGTTTAGCTACGAGACACCCTATATATTAAAATGACTCATTAATTAATGTCGCAATCTTTTTGGCGTGTAAAAATCTTATCATTATATTATCAATATAATGAACCAGAATAATGTAACAAAAATACATAACCTAACAAGTGTGCATGTCTCGTTACCGAAAATTTCCAAATCATATATATATTAATCCCGGGAATGGATTCTCTGATCCAAACTTAGATCTTATTAGAGAATCCATTCTCTTAGGAGAAAAAGCATTTGATTGATGGATAATATCAAGGAGGATCAATAAAAAGTAGGGGAATACCTGAAGTGATTACAATCATGGACTTTAGAGTACATGAGGTCGCTAAAGAAAAAATCCGCTAGTTATTATATTCAATTAGTACAAATAACCCGGTAAATAATAGTATAATAGATAAATAATACAATTAAATAATTATATTACTTACTTATATATAGTGGCGTGCGTAGACATAAATTAAATAAAAAAGTTATGCTGTCGCCGACTGTAAGTAGCATTGACTAATTGATCCAAGCAACATGTTTTCGATTCCTAACTACAGCACCTCGCCTTGGTGTTGTAATAATTTATTATCTCTTTAATATTTCAAAATTTAAACCGTGAAACACTTGATACAACTTAATAATTACGATTCGAAGGCGGTGTACTTTGCATTTGCCCAGTCCATTTACAGTATGGTATAGTTAGCTGGGGTGGGACCTTTAATTCTAATATACTACAAGTGGTAATAATCCAGAGAGTAATTATAAAGGTGATTTTAAGGAAACCTTCAATATTCCCTAGGCAACTTATAACATTTTAATGCATTAAATATTAATCAAAGTTATAAAAAATTTGCAATACTCCAAATTTACAAAATGAGCTCTTTTAGACCGAGATCAATTGGAAATATTTTGTTACCTAAATGTAATGCCTACAAGGATAGCCCAACATTTAAAAAAAAAAGTTGTCAAAAACAATCATACAATACAATCTAAATGTTATTACATACCTTCTTAATTTTTATAACTTAATATTATGTTTCTTGATACAGTTTATTTTTATTATATTAAATCCTTTTTCATTTTCTAATATAATAAAGTGGGTTAGCATTAATATTCTTATCCTGTTATACAAATATATGATACGTAATTAACACCTTTATGTACAATGTAATTTAAATTAAATAATAAAAAATTATCACCAGCATATTAAATAATTAATACAAGATAATAAATAATTATTTACACCATGCATTTCTATAATAATACTTACATAATACTAGTGTCTGTATAATGTATTAAAACAATTTAGATTACATAAAAGATATTTTAGAGCGCTTCGAAATTCATAATAATAATGTAAATAATAAAAACATAATTAACATCAAATACCACCCATAAACTCCCCGCTCCTATCCATTTTAACCCCGCCCCCTACCCCCACCACCATTATATGCTCCCAATCCCCATAAATACTGTCTATAATTGTTTTTAAGTTAGTTGAAAATGTGTGAAAATGTGTTGATGATAGTGAGAGTGACCTCGAAAACGTTTTAACAGTTAAATAAAATATGTAGTAGGAAAAAACAGTGTTTTTCAATTCGATTCATACTTAATATATTCAAAATTTATACTTAATGACCTTTCTATACGCAATGTGCTGACTCTCTATATGTAAAATTAAAATTTTTCATTTAAAAAAAAATTTAATCCAAACCCAACCAAAATGCATGTTTTCCTAAAAATTAAATTGTAAAAAATAATTGTTTACATATAGTACTGTATTTAAAGAATATCGAAATTTTTGTCGCCAGGAATATTAAAATTACTTCTACCATTTGAGTGATTTAATTATAATAATTTTAAAAAAAAATCACTATTTATTACTTTTATTTAAGTGGAAAAAAGTGAAAATTGTTTTAATTAAACCATTGAAATTATTGTTTAATATTAATCCACTCAAAAAATTGTAACTTATTTTGATTTAAACCATGACTTGATTATTCATGAACATAACTATTGTCAAATGTCGCTTCTTCACATATTATTACACATCACTGCAATAGAGTTATTTTTACAGTAATTTTGAATTAATCCAACATATGTTGTATTCTCTCTACATATAATACGAGGTGTGTTCAAAAAATATTGAAACTTTGGTCGGCGGAAACATATTTATTAATTATTACACACCATATTTAGTCTAATATCCTTCATAGTTAATGCATACACTTTTCCAACGGTCCCGCCATTGTTGGAAACACTTCTGAAACCCATCTTTTGGAATGGTATTTAGCTGGGCCGTCGCATTCCGCATATTGTTTTCTTTTGATTCAAATCGTGTCCTTTCTGCGGTATTTTAAACTTTAGGAATACACAAAAATCACACGGAGCCATTTCGGGAGAGCAGGGAGCCTATAAAGGGGAATGACGTGGGAGGGTGACATATCGGGTCCTTTGATACTCTGTTCAAGCTTAAATCCTAGGTTAAAATTGAATATATATCAATCCAATGATTACCCTCATCTCGTTCGCAAGCTCTTGGACTATGATACAAAGATCCTGTATTGAGGCGAAACTTGAAACCTGATAAGAAAAGAAAAATATATTCTTAGCGCCTTCAAGATGTGGTTTTGGTATGTTGCGAGTACCATGGACTGTGTAGTGTGGAGTAAAATAATTCGTTCACACTATGGGCATGTTGCTAGAAGAGAGTGGAAAAATTGGTGATCACTGGGAATGAACAGGGACGGAGAGAGAGAGGACGATTTCCAATAAACTTAGTGATTTTGAGTTCTTGTAATGTCTCCATAATACGAGAACTCAAAATCAAGGAGAGATTTTTTTTTTTTTTGACAATTTATCTGAGATGAATTCTACAATTTTTGTACATCTTGCCAGAAGAGAAGCCTAAGAAGCTTGGTGCGGTAGGCCACGTCGAGGATTGAAGAGAAAGAGTAAATCCCCCACTCGTTAGACCGAGCAAGTGGAAAAAAGCTACAGGCACTTCTCTGGTAATAGCGCTAAAATCTGCAGGATGCTGGGAAATATGGAGAGGACGGGAGATCATGAACATCACGATCTTCAATCGTGAAGGACTTAGATGATGACTAATGATTAAACACCGAAAAATAATACGTAAAATTTAATTTGGATTCTACATACATGTTGTAGGATGACTACATTTTGCTTGTGAAGAATACGTATATAAATAAAACAAAATCTGGATTATTCGAGTTTTAGAGCTGTTTATATGTATGCGTGGTCGGGATTCTTCTCGTGGTAGCACTTGGCCATCTTCCACGCAGACTCGTGAGGAGTCGCCCCCTGCTCGTTCTTGCACGCGTCGATAGCCGCTTCCACCTTCTCCCTGTCCGCGTCTTCCGGTATCTTGGACATGGCCACGTCCTTCTTGAACTCGCCCTCGGGGGTGATGAGGTCGCTCTTGCGGAACATGCAGAACACATAGCGCTGGAGGTTTTCGTCGTCGTTGGAGAAGTCTCCTTGGCGCAGTTGCTTGACCAGGGCCTCGTCCACTCCGGTATCTTCCATACACTCCTTGTGGTTCTTTCTCAGGGTTTCTTTCTGCTCATCGGATAGACCGGCCTGAGGAAATAGAAAAATTGATTGATCTTTTTTATCGGGATTATAATATAATAATCACCCTTGAGGTGATTATTCGCGAAAACGGCGTTATATAAATTATCCAAATATTATTATTATTATTAATTACTGTTTAATGCATATTATAAATGAAAATTTATTTTATAACTTCGATGGATTCACGGGTTATTTCTTCGAATATCTACAACCTTCTTTATTACTAAAGTTGATTCAAAAATATTTGTTACTTTCGCCACACTACTTGCTATATGCAAGCATATAGCAATTTAATTAATAATAATTTCGCTTATCTCGTGATTCTCGAAGAATAATATACCGATAATGAACCTTGCAATGGACTCCATCGCTCAATTAGGAGACTGTAAAGTAGCTTGGTGGTCCGGTGGTTAAGAATCTTGCCTGATGACCCAGTGGTCGGTAGTTCGAGCCCCATACCGGGAGATTTTCAAGTTAATCTTATTTTCATAGCGCAAGCGTTTAGTTTAGTTTGAAAATAGTAAGAATATGGATGTCACATGTACGCATCTCTATTAAAAAAATACATGGTAAAATCACCACCACAGAAGTATAAAAATAAAATCTTTCTTGGTGATAAAATTGCCTCTTTTCTTAGCTTTCCTTTAATCTTGTCGTTTTGTCATTATTTACCTTTTGATGAAATCATTAATAATAATTGCTAAAATCAGAAAAAATACAGCATCTTAATTATTAATTCATATAAAAGCAAGAGCGAAAACAATAAACATCATCAAATAAATCAATATAAAAAAACGTTAGTAATATCAACAGTATTAAAAAACAGTATAAAAGTAAAAATTCAAAGGAAACAGCACACGAAAAACACATTAGTAATATAAGCCGTATAAAAAATACAAAAAGAATTAATTAATTAGAAAAAATAGTTTGACTTTTTGGTATAGGTAATTTAAGAACATAAAAGTATAAATTAATATATGATAAAATCAAAAAAGATGCGATGTTGTAAAACACTATAAGTAATTTATAATGTAAATTGATTTCAGACCAATTTGTTATATAGGCACCGTTAAAACTCTTCATCGTGCTCTCTCATCCATTCGTCCAATTTTTTTAGAAGAGGCTTTGTATAATATTAATAAAAATAATTATATAATAATGATAAAAATAAACCATTATTCACTGCTAAATCAACATGTTTCGGGGCCAAAGACCCTTTTATCAGGAAAAAATGTATACAAAAAAATTAAAATTGGAAGTATAGACAAAAACAAAAAATATATAAGAGGGTGAAATAACTAATTTGGAACTAATGTGAAAAGAAATTGAAAAAGTAACTGTTTGTAAAAAGGATTTAATTATTTAAAATATTTACATTGCTGTTAACACATTTTGTTATTTCTAAAATTTCTCATTTACTTCCTTATTAGTTTTTCAAATTCATTCATTTATTTTATTTTTTTATATCTACACCTACTTACAATTAAAAAATTTAATACCTCTTCATTTTATTCTGATGAAGGGACCATTGTCTCCGAAACATATTAATTTATCAATAAAAATAGTGGTTTAAACAAAAATAGAGAATATTTTTTGTATGTTCAAAAATTTTTCTGGATTTCATCCCCAAGGGGAGACAAATTTAAAAAAAATATATATTAGTGACATTTGTATTGAATTATGGGAATGACAAAGTTGCAGGTGGCTGTAATAAAAATACAACTCACATACGAAACAAGGTGTGCAAGCTAAACATATATACAACTTGCAAAAATTTGATAAATGTGTTAGTCTATCATGGGTGGAATAGTTGAACGTTTCATTGTGTGAAATGACCACTTAAGCCACTTGTACGATAGGTAGTAAGCCCTATTAACACCAAAAAGGCTTTCATATCTACTTTCCCATATAAAAAATAGCTTCGTCTCTATGAGACATCTATAATATATCTTTATTAAGGATTAGGGCTTGCATGTGAAGATGTATAGATGTTAATGAGGCGAGAGTTGTGTGTCAGGCGCTTCATCCCCTCTGGGTACCTACCCCCGCGAGGAAATGGCAAGTTATTAAGCAAAACAAAATGTTTTCTTTTTGTTAAAATTAAATTAATATTTCAAATTACTATTAAACGTGAGCTATTAATATTAATAAATGTAAAAGTTGCCTATTTTACAGTCTGCGGTATCTATTATAGTATTATTTGTACTTTTATAAATATATTTTTTAAAAGGGGTGTGCGTCAATATGTATATTGCGAATTAAATGTGAGATATGTATACGTTAATTGAACATATGTGGGGTATAAAAGCAATATCCAAAAAATTATAAAATGTTTTGATTGCAATCAACGCGGACTACTAATTAAGAATGTACTGAATTCTAGAATTTATGTGTTATACCTATCCCTTCCAAAACTATGTTTCTTATAAATATGTAGGCAATGATTGAAATTCTCGAATTCAGTACATTATAAATTAGTAATCCTTGATGACTGCCTTGATTTTTATTTGATATTGCTGCCTTTGCTTTTATATCCCACATATACATCATAATATGTATAAAATGACAAGAAGGATCAAACAAAAATATATAAATTGTAGTTATTTAGAGATGGTAAAAATCAAGTGCCAGCTTTTCCAGATGGCAAATCTGAATTTTTATTTTATTATAATTTATAGAAATAAACTTTGTTTATACCACTTTTTTTTGTTTGTTATACTAACAAAATTAATTTTAAAAATTGAAGTATAGTTAATCAAAATATTAAAAAGTTATATATGGAAAATTAATATTTATAAAGTACCTACATAACAAGAAAATAAATTTTATTATACTATTTGTTACAAAATTATTATTTATTATAAATAAATTTTTTTATTATTTTATTATACTGTAATGTGAAAAGGTGATGTTTTTCAAACTATACATTGCTAAGACAATGTGTGAAGTACCTTATTGTAGGCAACGAATTTTTAGAACAAATAGAAGAGTATGGGTATTTGGAAAGTATATTTGATAGAAGAGGGAAGGCTGAGAAAGATATCGAGGGGAGGATGATTGCATGGAATAAGGTGAACTTTGAATGCAATAGTTTCTAATATAAATATGTCTACCGTGACAAGACTAGCGGTACACAATGGAATGCTGGTACCTATATGATGTACGATAGTGAAACTGGCAAAATATGAACGAAAGACTGAATGTTGTATAAATGAGATCACTTAGACGTATATTTAGCAAATCTATTTATGATAGAGTAGAGAATAAATATGTTAGGAAATAATTTATACATAGCTGATCTTAGCATAGTTAATAGAATTAAAAAACGGTCGCTCAGATGGATTGAACATGTTACGTGAATGTATTAGGAAAAAATGGTAAGAAAAATATATGACGCAAGTGTTAACGACACGAGAAAGAGAGGACGATCGTGGAAGACGTGGCATGACCAGATTAACCAGACAGGATGGTCCTATTAAGAGCCTCAACAATCGTCGAGCTTGTATGGGAAGATATATGAATGTGGATGAGGCGAGAGTTGCGTGTCAGACAGGGGAGTGTGGCACTCTATCCTCTCTGCTTACCCCTGCGGTGAAATGGCGTGATGGTAAGTATGTAAGTAAAAAAGCAAGTACATTACTTTGACTTCATATATAATATTATATCTTACCGCAAAAACAAACAGGCCGACCAAACCAAAAATAGCAAAATAGGACTTCATGTTGCTTAATTTTTTTACCGGTAACTTCTACACTGACTACTTCACAACGAACAAAGCACCTTTTATAGGCGGAAACAGTGTAAATATATCATCCTAATCACAAGATTGCGTTTAATTGAGGTAATTAAGCGTTATTTCTTATTGCAAATGCAAACCAATTATATTTTCGAGGAATTGTGCACATTGATGAATATTGATTAAGTAGGTATTATCAATCAACTGAGGAATTGAATATTACTGCATATATATGTATATAATGACCCATATGTGTTTCCAAAACTGTCTTCTTGAAATTGAAGTTGATACTTTACTCCATTAAATGAAGTGTAAATTTCCTTCGATTTACGAATTAGTTCCGATGGTACTATTTTCGATATTACAAAAATATTATAAAGTTATTTTAACACTTTTTCCGATAAAGAAAAATGATTTTGTGGTGACATCATTTATTTTATTAATAAAAATATACCTTGTTTTTACAACTTATTTGTTAAAAATATCAACATGTTTTAGGGCCAATGATCCCTTCATCAGGATACAATGTATATCAACGAATTAAAAATCAATAAATAAATTAAAACAAAGTCTATTTTGGTAAATTATATTAAACATATTTCATTTAATTTTTTAGATCCTTTCACTTTCTGGTAACATCACCGATGTATTGAAGTGAATCCTAGAGATGGTAGAATATCTATGGTACTGTTCGTTCGTTCCAGGTGTAAACTCTAGATCGAAGTTTTAATCAGGTTTGTCCGTATCTTTGACCGTTCACGATATCTTCCACATCTCTTGTATCACTAACCTTTCCAGAGTGTCTTCATCTCTGGTAACGTGGCTAAAATGTCTGAGGATTTGAAGAATGAATGCTGCTCTATCTTCAGTTTCTCTTATTTGGCCATGTAGAACGAATGCCAAGGTGAGAATGATAAAAATATATGTCTAAGACATTGAAAACGCCCGCGATTTGTGACCGGGTAAACCAAATATAGTACGATTTTGAAAATATTTCGAGTAATTTCAAACTTGATAAAGCGCCTGTGCTAAGAAAATAGTACTTTCTATTTCGATGATCCTCACAGAAAAATGATAAAAGTAGTGGAAAGGATATGGCTAAGACTGCCAAAGTATCGAAGACAGTGGCAGTGGCGAGCCTACCATTAAATTCAGTTGGGAGAAGGTTGAGATATGGGAGGAAAGAAATTAATATAAAACAAAAAGCCATATTGTTATCCCAGACATTTTGACAATATTGTTACGAAGTTTCATTTACGTATATGTACGAGTGTATTCCAACATCAAAATAAATCATTCTCTATATATAACAATGCCACAAACGCTACGAATTTGCCAGGTGGCGCTGTTCTCACAACCTTAGTTGCCTAGCGACCGAAATACTAACAAACTAACCATCTCGCTGTTTCCCCGAAGGGGTAGGCAGAGAGGATAGAACGTCTTATTTTTCTATCTTGGCACACGACTTTTGCTTGGGCTAGATCTTCTCATGCATGCTCTACGGTTGTTGAGGCTTTTAAAAGGGCATTCTCCAATACTTGTAATATCTGATCATGCCAGATTTTTCTCGGATGCCCTCGATTCCTGTTACCTTCAATATTCCTAATTTTCTGAATCATCCTTTCCTCGCTCATACGTTCTACATGACCAAACCATTTCAGCACTCCTTTCTTTATTCTGTCTACCAAACTATGGCCAGCATTACATTGACTTCTAATTTATTCATTCCTCACTCTACCGCCTAAAGATAGCGCCTTGCTGACCTTACATAATGGCATTCTAGAACCAACTCTGATGTATGGAAGTGAAGCCTATAATTGGCAGAAAACGAATGAAAGTAGAACTAATTTTTTAGAAAGTAGACTATTTTTAAAAACCGTCTACAGATTCAAGTCTTAAATGCTTCAAATCAACAGTAGGTAGCACACCACCGAAATAAAATATTTTTGCCTGAAAGATATCCTTTCTATTAAAATGTATTTATTATTTTCGCGATTCTAATTATCTCTTTCGTACATCCATGTTCATTAACAGATTACGGAATCGAGAATAAAATCACCTGTCACTCAATAAATTGGATTTTCATGATTGATTGAAGTGCAATTTTTTTGTGCAGACGTACATCAATTTTTACCGTTTTGTCTCTCTGTTGATAAACTGGTTGTTGATGATTGAACTTCAGATAAGACGAGCGAAGATGACTAAGAAACATTTGCACAATTACAGCTAGTATTGGAACTTGAATTTGTTTTATTTCATAACAGTTTTGTTCGTCCATTTTGCTTCTAAAAAACCTGTTTAGATCCATGATGCTGTCCTGAAGAAACGAAATCCGCATTTTCAACGTGACCGCTAAGTCAATAATTTTAAATGGATATGGAACCTTGAACCTCGCACAGAAGCCATGCTATCGAAAACCTATTTCTCCAGAGATTAATTACCTGGACCCATGTTAATCGAGAGGACTATTATGGGAAGAGTGTGACGTTGTCATATTTGATGACTCCTAAGATTACAATTACTGCAAAAATATACTGTCAAGAATTGAAAACGATCATGAAGAGGCTCGCTATCAAATAACGCGTGACTTATCAATTGTTATCAATCTACTGGTTATTGATGTACAAGGCAACTCATAACGTGGCGCCTCTGTATCTTCAGGAGCTCTGTATTCCAGACAACATAAATGGAAGACGTCAAACTCTTAGGTCAGCAACTACAGCGTTGGGAAGGATTGTGGAACCGGCAAGTCAGTTCCAGAAAACTAGGTTCAGTGAATGCGGTGGCGGGCCCCAAAGCGTGGAACTCTTTGCCCTCCCTGATAAGAAACACGGATTCAGAGACTTTATTTAAGAAAAGACTTAAAACGCACTTGTTTACAAAATCTTTCCCAGAACCTTTTTAATATTCGTTGTTTTTTTTTACTATTTTATGTTTTGTGCTGTTTTTCTTTCTCTTTTCTTTTTCATTTTATTTTTCATTTTGTTATTCTATGATTTTAATATGTAAAAGTTTTTTGTGTGTAAAGCGCCCTTGAGGTGAAATTTTCACAAAAATGGCGCTATATAAATAATCCAACATAATTATTATTATTATTATTACTGCACTACTACTACACGAAAATTCTCGTTCATAACCGCACAACGAACCGCCTTAAAATTACAGGAGCTTCGAGTGGAAATTCTCCATCACCCACCTTACTCACCAGACATTGCACTTATTTATTTCCGTTTTTTCTGAATTTGATGTTCTGAATTACAAAAGGGAAAAATTTCAACTCAGATGAGGCGATGAAAACGCTCTTAAAGAATTTATTGATTTCGGTCCCCAGAATTTCTGGAGCAGATGTTTTTAAATATTGTTTAAATATCTTGCATATTGTTCTTACAAATTATTGTTCACACAGTCTGCTTCGAGATACGTGTTTACCTGTAGTAGGGCGGACGTGGAGCTTATCTAGGTATTTATATTAATAAATTATACATCAACCTGTATTATTTATTTTATATATAATGCTATTACGAAATCATAAATATAAAATATCAAACGCCTGCTTGGAATAAATATTCACACAGTCTGTTATGTGGTTTTTCTAATTATTCAATTACATAAAATACATATTAACATTTATTGATAATTTTATTACATTTTAATTTTGTATTACGTATATATATTTTTCTAGGTTTACAGTTTTACCAGTCAATTTTATGATGATGGCAATTCAAGTATCTGCTATGTACCGATATATGTACATCAATTGCATGCTAATCAATCTATGCGAGAGAGAGATAGAATTATATGACCGTTTCACGCTGGACAGTAAGGCAACAACGCACTTGATGCGTGCTATCGGTTGCTGTTGTTTTAAATGTAATTTAAACTTGATTTAAACTGAGATTATTCGGTGACTATACATTAATATATCAAAATATACTGTTTAACCAAAATTTATTTTGTTCTCCTCCTGATGAAGAGTCTCGACAGAATCATTGATATTATTAAGAATTTATAAATATTAATATTTTTTCATTCCCTTTTCATAAAATAATTTATAATTAAGCAAATTGTATTTAATAATAATATACAGGGTTATTTGTAAAACATTAATAACCTCGCAGGACTATATTCCTGCCTTGATTATGAGTCGAAAATGTTCAAGCTATTATGACCTAATGTCAATAGTTAAGGAGATATTCGACTTCAAAGTTTGCATTTTTTTTTCAATATTTCTGACTTATTTTTTGCAAAACGTTGAACTATCATTACAGTAACTCATATCGATTACGAAAAATTCATTGGTTTCAATACAAGTTAAATAAAATCATAAAAACAAAGGAAAAATTGCAGTTGGAATATTTTCCAATTGGAATTCGAAGGTTTTTATTTTTTATTTGATTTGTATTAAAGAGAATTAATTTTTCGTTTTCGATATAAGTTACTGTAATGATAGTCCAACGTTTTACAAAAAATAAGTCAGGAATATTGAAAAAAAATGCAAAATTTGATGTCGCATATCTCCTTAACTATTGATATTAGGTCATAATAGCTTAAACATGTTCGACTCATAATCAAGGCAGGAGTATAGTCCTGCGAGGTTATTTATGTTTTACAAATAACCCTGTATATAACAATAATAAAATCAATAAAATCATATTTCTTTTTGGTGAGGTATGACATATGAAAAAAAAATTGTATTGTAAACATTTTCTAGGTATCATTGTAATAATATATTATCAATTAAATAAATAAAATAAAAATAATAATAATAATAAAATATTGTAATAATAAAAAATACGTTCATATTTGCAACAAATTCGTCAATAGCCAGTGTACAGTGTCATGAATAAAAAATCAACCCGAAGATACACACCACTAAAATGGTGATAAAATCTTTGCACTCTTTTTGGTTAAAAACCAAAGGATTTTTTTTTATAATACATCTTTATAAATGCCGTAAAACAGCTGTGCAGTTTGGCATATGCATATATATAATCTGTAATTAACAAAAAAAAATATTTAAAATAAACCTATCTTAGCTATCTCAAGTCACCCTTACTCAATTAATACTAGAGACAAAGTATGTGAATGTAAATACCCACTTTTAACAACATTTTTTTACGTGTATGAATAGTCTAGCATTGTCCAATCCAATATATGAAATAGAATGATTTAAAACACATACACAAAATTCAAAAATTTAAAAATGTGTGGATGTTCTTACGCTGGAATTGGCAACTACCATTATGTGAAGCCCTGGACCACCCTATGAAAACTTCCATAGACATTTGTCATGTAAATAGCTTCATCTCCGTGAGACTAAAATCTATCTTAATTAATAAGTACCCACATTGAACAAGATCATCTACAAGCTCTTTTAAAATTAAACAACGTTTACATGTATTTTTGCAAATTAAATTCTTTACTTTGCAAAATGCATTATAATATTTTTCAGTGACTTTCCCTAGTTTTCAAAATACTCTTTTTTTATTTATTTATTAAGATACATATCATGGTACAAAAATTCATGAATACAATAATCATTTATACAATAAGATCGTATTACTCTCCATAAAAGAGCTGACTCTCGTGGTTGTGGGAGGTGTAAATCATCACATCATATTATTTTATGAATATAACAATTTTTATAACAAAAGTATGAAAAAACAAAATAGTAAACAAAAAATATCAAGAGACAAAAAAGTAAACAAAATATAAGCAATCAAAATATTCGAAAAAATACTAAAATTTCAAGAAGTTTTTTTGTTAAAGTTTTTAAGTTCATTTTTAAATGACGTAAAGGCTTTAATTTTTTTTAGTTTATCCGGTGACTAATTGAATTTTTTATTCCTTTTATACATTGATAGTTCTATGACTTGCCCTCTATGACGTTTAATGTTTTCTGCGTTTATATATTTTTTTTACCATTCGATCATTTTGATTAATTTTTGTGATTTTTCGCATTTATCTTTTACTTGAATAAAAATAAATATTCTGCAAATTATTGTTTTTCGTATACTTATAAATACATCACATCATAAAACTGAAATATTTTCGACAACAAAAAAAATTTTAAATAATTTAAAATTTGAATTAAAATAAAAACTGAATTCTAGATTTTGCGTGTCTATCTATCCCTTCCAAAATCATGTTTCCCACTTTATAGGCTATGTTTCTAATGCAATCTCGAATTCAGTACATTATAAATTAGTAATCTGTTTTACGAGTAGCTTGTTCGTCTTGTGGTTAGGACTCTCGCCTCGTGATCCAAAGGTCGCCCTGCACCAGCAAATTAGCTCTATTTTCATAGCACAAGCGTTTAGCTTAGTTTGAAAATAGTAAGAATATTGATGTGACACGTATTCCGTGTTCGCATCTCTATATAAAAAAAAGAAATTACTGCATATTTTTTTTATATTGCTGCATTTGCATTTATACCCCACATTTATCTTAAATAATATAGTTTCAAAATATTCGGTGGTGCTATCGTTATAATATTGCAAAGAAGTAAAAACTAAAATTACATATGTTTTTAAACGACTTATTTTGGAAACTACAGCCTTTATATGTATTTTAAGGGAAATTTTAAAAATCTGTCTTTTATTTTTACTTTTAGGTAAATATTATTTTCGACGTTAATATATGTTAAAATAAACGAAATAAAACATATTTATTTTTAAAAAATTGTTAATTTAAAAAATACGAATAACAATTGATAATTTATTAATAATACACCAAATTATCTACAACAACGGTTCCCAACTCGGGTATGATAAATAATATAATTGTTTGTTTATGTCATAGAGTATGTTGATATTTACACGACACTAATATTATCACCACACGAAGAAACACGGCATTATTATTCATAAGGTGACAGTAAATTACGGACATTGTTCGTTATTTACATGTTTCTATATAAATAATAAAATAACTAGCTGTAACCTGTCAAAAATGGCGAAACTTTTACATGTCGGTTCAAAAAAAGAAAAGAAAAAGAAAAAAAGTTTTATACATACTACATATAAAGAAGTTACGGACGTTACACGAAGTTACGACGGACGGACATACAACGAAATTATTATAATTGGTATAGAAGGAATGAAATTTGCTTCAGCGCACGAATTGGATGAGAAATTTTATTTACGGTTTTTGTATTTAGTTTGTATAATTTCTCCGTGTTTTTTTTTAACTAGCTGCGACCCGTCAAAAATAACGAAACATAGGTGCGCGTCTTCGCTTAGCCCTAGTATATATATTTATAGCATTTTTTGGCGCTCCACGGAGAGGCGGCCGTAGCAACATGCGTGAAACGGCCGGTTCGGGTTTGGTGGCCCGGGATTCAAATCCTACTGATTTACTCCGGCCGCTTTTTAGCCATGAATTCGAACGAAATTACAGACGTTACACGAAGTTACGGGACAGACAGACGGACAAAAATTATAAGTTGTTGATCTTTGTACCCACTACAAAATGTATTTTTTAACAAAACGTTATTGTAGATTGTTTTATTAATGTTTAAATTTTAACTTACTAACTAAGCAACTAACCATTACGCCGCTTTTCTCCATTATTAAAAACTTTTGTATAATACTTTCAGTAGTTGTGGAATGCTGAAATAGCGCTAATTATCATCAAATCATTTTTTCGGTGAATAACCTTCGGGCATCTACCGTTCCGAGTATATTTAGAGTTTTGAAAATTGTTCTATTATTCAAAGTGGAATCGGATGTCGAGGCGAATCTCATCCTTGTGCAGAGAATTTAGTTAATTTACATAAATTATAGAAGTCTCACAGAGACGAAGCAATTTATATGGAACACATGTATATCAATCTTGGTGGCCAAAGGGGTACACAGGTGTGATCACTTTACACAATGTTACGTTCACCAATTCCATCGTAAGAATATCCATAGGTACCTACATTATCAAATTTTTTGAAAGTTATACAATATATTCATTGTAAATCAGTTTTTTTAAATATATTCGAACGGAGTATGTTAGACACATAGGAATGTAGTCCTTCCCATGCCATAGTATACATAGATTTGGCAGCTATATTTTTTAGTACCTCTTTATTTTTTGTATAATTTATTTATTATAGGTATATTTAGTAAGGTACCTCTATATTTTTTAAAGTGAAATATTAAATTAATAATCAATTAATAATTATCCCTTTGTGGACAAAATCCAGTAATTGGGTTCTCACTTCTCGTTATTTTTGAGTTAATTTAGAGTTAATATAATCTTGAATAAAATATAATCAGATATATGTTTATTTTTTAGTATTATTTACATAATCTTAAAATCTATACCTACAATTTTTGCGGACGGTTTACAGGTCCAGATATTCACTTAGCATTCAGTAAATAATATTTATAACATTATTACAATACACAGTATTTTAAATCAACAAATCCAAGCGTGACAACATAATATCAATTTATTGTTTACATGTAAGCTGCACCATCATTTGATACGATTAATTAAAGGATGCAGTTATGGTACAATTAGGAAGTTTGTAGAAAATTTTGTTAAAAAAAAAATGTAATTTATATTTTATTTCGATTTCTCTTTTTGCTTTACCTTACTTTACCGATTATTCTGTATTTCAGTTCCTAATTATTTCATCAAATTTAAATTTATTATATATTTGTTCGTTTAAATTTATTATATATTTGTCCGTTTAAAAAATTATTGTAATGTATACTAATTATTTTATCAAATTTAAATTTATTATGTATTTGTTCATTTAAAAAATTTATTGTAATGGATACTAAATTATATTTTTTTCTTTTTGCTATGTAAATTGTCGACTGCCTTCAAACAGGTAATCCCTAGTTAGGCAGTCGAAGTGTAATACAATTTAAAAAAATAAGATATGAATAAAAACTATTATTATTATTTTAAAAAATATATATTATTCGCTGTTTTTTACGCAACACTTTTATCACTAAAAATCTTCACTTAATTACTTCTTATTTACTTAATATTCACTAAATTACTTACTAAAATACTACATTTCAATAAAAAAATCACTAAGAAAGAATGAAAATATATCTATCACGTACATCCTTCATTCACTTTACATTTTCTTATTCTACGATAGAATTATGAGAGATATTTAATTAAGATAAGAAACACCACCTTTATCCACCGAAAGATTAATTTTTAATTTATTTTTGTATATTATAAGCAAATAAAGATGGCGGTAATTTATAGGTGATACAATAGATACAAATCTATATTATTTCAATAACCTCTTTGGACATCCTTGTTTTTTATACTTACAACAAAATTAGTTAATTGACAGTTCATTACTGCACTAAATTCCTTCATAATATTTGTATTTTGAAGAATGTTTATCGACTTTAATTATTACGTTAAATTACCATTTTGCGATTAATGAGGACGAGTTTATTTCCAATATTTCTACCTATAAAAGGTTTGTGCCTCAATGTGGAGAAGTCAGTGAAGAAGTTGTGAATAAACACATAAGTCACCATGAAGTCCTATGTTGCTATACTTGTGTTGGTCGGCCTTTTTGCTTTTGCGGTAAGTTTTTAATTTTAATTTGATTATAAACTAATACTTAAATAAAAGTCTATAAGCTGCTTTTGATAAAAAATATTTTCACGCTTTACTTTCTATGTGCACACCGAAATTTGAGCTATTTTTTTAGCGTTTCTATACTAGAGGGTATTAGAAACACAATCACCACTGTAAAATAGACGAAATCTAGATAAACCTTTTTGTAGCTGATTTAAAAACAATAGCAAAAATTTAAAAATTTACTTCCATCTGTTATAACGCTTCTAAAACACATGAACATGCTTGCATAATCAGTTTATCAATTGTGAATTTGACACTCTTTGTCAGATAAACATGGCGCCCTATATTTTATTCATATTCATTTTACATTTAAGTGGTGCTTTTACTTCTGATCCTCACACTTTACGTATTTGTTGTACATTTTTTTCGTATTAGATAGAAAATTCTACCAAAACATAAAAAAATTGTTTTATAAATAATTTTATAATTGGAGGGCACGCAAATTAATTTTAAAAACAATCTGCATTCAATGATTATATAGATCCTCACACAACAAAAAATTATTCAAGTTTTAGCGTAAAAATTTTGAACATTTTTGGATCAATATTAAATTGTAAAATAATTTTTTTTAAAGTTGTTAATATTTTAATTTTGTTTTTCAGTTTAACGTTATATTTTTTACTTTGTTTTTATCCGCTGTATGAGACGGTTTATGTTTTGATTTAAAAAAATATTATGTGGCTTAATAACCATTTTGTTATTCTATATTTTATAAATTACTTTCGTACATAATTCTTTCAAACTTGATAAAACACTTAAAACACCAGCCCATGAATGAAGCATATAAAATAATGTAATTTATTAGCAATTATTTAAAATGGCGACAGAGTAAATTTTATTTCAAGCCTATGTCACGTGTGTCCGTCTCATGCCTCTCAACGTTAATGACCCGTGTCTAAATCTCAGTACCGTGTACACGTGTAGATATGGACAACTCAGAGATCAGCTTAAGATTCGTAGAAAGCGACAAAACTCTTGCCTGTGTACATGACGCCATCTGGAACCACAGATACCCAGTATTCTGAGACACACAAAAATATTAAATTACAAAAATTTAAAACCAAATTAATTAATCAATTAGAAATACATACAGAAAAATCTAATTCACGAAAAAATATTAGGTTACTACTGGAGAACTACATATAAGGTCGATGTGTTCACGGAAACATAGAGGGTTGCTATAGCTTAGTGGCATATAGCTATAGCTTATAGGCTATTCAGAGCACCGGCCCCGGAAGGAGGTGACCTGGGTTCGAATCCCAATAGTAACCAAATATTTTTTCGTGAATTAGATTTTTCTGTATGTCTTTCTAATTGATTAATTAATTTGGTTTTAAAATTTCACAGAACTTTGTTCTGAATAATTACAACTTCACAAATATGAATGTGTTCTTGAATATATACAAAAAATTATTTTGTACTTACTGCTGCTGGGGTTGTTGAATTCACATTAACTCAACTGGCGAATGGTACAATAATGGTGAAAGGACTGACATTAGGCGATATGCAACAAGCGTAAAATAAAACTCTGGAATCCGTGAGATATGATTTATTTTATTCTCGGTGGAGAGCAAAGGCCGAAAGCTGTCTCTGAAAAATCTCACGAAAGCATAATAACTGTCTCAGAGATTTTTTCGAGTCAAAAATATCGTAAATATCCAATTCGTGAACACGGCCCATAAAAATTATAATACATATACTAATTATAATAATTTCGTTGTCTGTTGCTTAGAGTATATACAATCCATAGAGGGATAACTAAACATTTTACCAAACCCGTACGCGTGGTAACATAAAGCTTACTCAGTTTTAACAATATAGTAACACATAAGACAAAAAGGGACAAAAAAGATCACCCGGTCGGGTATGTTTTTAATTGCTTTGTAAGGGTTCTCTTTGCCCGAGTTTCAAAACTCGGGCAGAGAACGGCAGAGCTGACAGATTTGTTATCCGTATTTTCGATAAATTATTGTGTGTTTACGTGCAAATATTACAAAAAATTGATATGCCTTCTTGTGCAATGAAGGGGTGTTCCAATAGGACTGGAAACGGGAAGAAACATATCACAGGTATTTTATCCAAAATATGAAAATTTTACATGTATACGTTTTATTTCATAATTTTAACAACAAACCAACTGCAAACATTTACTTTTGTTTAAAAAATCCTAGAACGTTTATTTTTGATTGATTTTATTACACAAATAATTCGGAGAATGCTATTTTGAAGATGTTTTTGATGACTTAAATCAAAATATGTCTATGAATGTTCAATCAACACGAACTGTAAAATTATTTACTTAGATAGCCGACATTTTAAAATATATCCGTCTCTTTTTTCTCCTTTAAAAATTCTGAATTTTTAGGAGTAAGAAAGAGAAGGCACTACATTGTATGGATCTAACTAAGCTCAATGTGGTATTTTTATGACAAAGCATATTGGACCGACAGGGCTGTGCTTAAAATTTTAGAATACAAATTATTTATTATTTATTATTTAAAGTATTCGGATTGGGATATCATTTTTTGTAGGTTCCTCCTCCAAATTAAAATTATTACGTGATGACGAATTGAGTTTCGAAAATACTTTGCCTTTCGACGATATTCCTGAATCAATATATATGTGCAGTCAGTATGTGGAGAGTTGTATAATTTATATTTGTGGTTTTGTTGTCAGGCATCTAAATAAAAAAATTAAATGTGAGAATTGTCTTTCTGCCCTTATTGGCTTTAAGACAACTTTGCGAAATTCATTAATTGCACAAAAAGATAGAGGGGGGTTAGTATATCCATCAGATGACGTTATTTTAATTTGCACACATAGTGAACGCGTTTTTAGAGAAGCTCTTAACCGTAGTGGAGGAAAAAGAATGAATCCTCACTTTTCATTAGAATATTTAGTCAACAGGGTCTTAAAAATATTCCTAACTGTAGATTGTTTTAATATATTACTTTCTCACATGCTAGACCAGTCACCGCTGGAGAACCATACTGTTCACCTAATTAAGGCAGTTGCTTCTAAATATTTAGATGTCAGGCTACACTTTCTGATCAAATCAGCGGTACAACCTACCGTCAGAGTGAGACAACATTTCAACAGATTAATTATCTTCCAAAATCAATAGCGTACTATATTAAATTTTTATATTTATTATTAATTCCATTAATGTACTTCATCATATTGTTTTTTCAAACAATGTATTTTATGTGTATATACAAACAATGTATATTATGTAAATAACGTAATTTTCTAAATCTTTGTACAAATGCAGATATCTAAATGTTTATGTTTGATATGGTATAAATAATCCTCGATTATAATTATTATTATTGCAGTACCTTATATAATTATTGTTGTGGTGATATTTAAAATTGTAATAAAATAAATTAAAATAAATAGATGTACCCACATATAAAAAGCATTATCATTTATTGCTACTTTATTGTAAGAGAATTCACAGAGAATCGTACATTAGTGGTAGCCCTGATTTAGCAAGAAATTACAAACACGTGTTAGAAATGAATTGTCCAGTCTCACCGAATGACCACGCCTCTTTTAACAAAATTCTTACAAGTTTCGAAATAATATGGTCTCTATGGATTGTATATACTCTAAGGTCTGTTGTAACTTCGTGTAGCGTCCGTAATTTGGTCATTCATGGCTAAAAAACGAAAATAAACGGCCGGATATGGGGCTTTAACCCCGGGCCAGCAAACTCAAAGGCGGCAACGTTAGCGATGTTGCCACCACCGCATGTGCGTGATCCGTTAAAAATACGGCACAAAAATGCGAACCATTTCATGTTCCACCCAGCACAATCGCTTAGGTTTCAAATAATACCATTAACCGCCGGCAGGGAAAATTTTAAAAAATCTTCTAATATTTTTATAAAATTCGTTATTACTATTTCATGGGTGTCTATAAATGAGTAAATACTTATTCTTAAGCAACCGGCATGTAAGAGTAACATCATTTTTGACGGGTTACAGCTAGTTTTGTCATAAAAATGTTAACGTGGTCTATAATAAATAAACCATTATTTTTATACTTTTCTCAGGTCAGTCTATCGGACGAGCAGAAAGAAACCCTGAGAAAGAACCATAAGGAGTGCGTGGAAGACACCGGAGTGGACGAGGCCCTGGTCAAGCAACTGCGCCAAGGAGACTTCTCCAACGACGACGAAGACCTCCAGCGCTACGTGTTCTGCATGTTCCGCAAGAGCGACCTCATCACCCCCGAGGGCGAGTTCAAGAAGGACGTGGCCATGTCCAAGATACCGGAAGACGCGGACAGGGACAAGGTGGAAGCGGCCATTGACGCGTGCAAGGACGAGCAGGGGGCGACTCCTCACGAGTCTGCGTGGAAGATGGCCAAGTGTTACCACGAGAAGAATCCCGACCACGCGTACATCTAGACAGTTCAAGAACACTTACATCTGACATCCGACCAGGGCTTTAGATTATCCAACTATTATCTTTAGACGTGTAAATGTATTCTTCTCAAGACAAAATTAAGGCTTCTGTGTTTAAAATATTAAATAAATTGAGTTATTTCATAAAAATTATTATAATATTGATTGTCTGTGTACCTATTTATATTCAACTGAAATACCAAATATAATATATAGTCAACAATATCTTGTTTCCTTTTACTACATGATATGTGGGGGATAAAAGCAAAGCCATCAACATCCAAAAAATTAAAAAATTGTTTTGAATGCAGTCACTGAGGATTACTTTTAGAATTTAGAATGTACTGAATTATAGATTTTATGTATCTACTAACTATCGTCAAAAAATATGGTTCCTAAACAATAAGTATTCAATAATTGTTAAAGCCGACACACAGGAAATAGTAAAAACGACTTTTAATTAAAATATTAGAACTTTTTTAATATTTCCCCTGCCGGCAGTTAATGGTATTATGACTGTGCAGGGCGGAACACGAAATATTTGGCATCTTTGCTAATTGCTATATGTACCTACCGATTATGCACATCGCTATCGTTGCCGCCTTTGAGTTTGCTGGCCCGGGATTCAAGCCCCATTTCCCGTCGTTAAATTTTTTGATATTTTAGCCGTGTATTCGAACGAAATTACGGATGCTACACGAAATTACGGGTACGGGGAGAAAGACAAACAGATGGATAGACAGTAGGACGGATAGACGGAGAGACAACGAAATTATTTTAATTAAGATCTTTTATTTCCCATGAAATCTCGAATTCAGTACATTCTAAATTAATAATCCTCGAACCCTGCATTTTTTTGATATTGCTGCCATTGCTTTTATACCACACATATATGATATATAAATAAATATCTTTGATAAAAAAAAAATTGGTTCGTATTTCCGTAAGGTTTTAATCATTTTATTTGACTCGTATAAAAACGAATGAATTTTTAATATGCACTAATAGTTACTTTAATGATAATCTTTCGTTTTACGTAAAATAAGTCAGAAATATTGTAAAAAAAATGCAAACTTTGAAGTCGCTTATTTCCATAACTTTTGATACGATATTAGGTCATTGATATTAAAACATTTTCGATTCATTAAATTTTAATTAGATAACTTATTAAAGTCTCTCAGAGACGAAGCTATTTGTATGAAAAACATATATATGGAGGGCTTTTTGTACAATGGACTAGGGCTTACATCCTACAGGAGCTGGCTTAAGTTATCACTCATACATACATGTTTCTCATATAAATAGCTTCGTCTCTGTGAGACTTTATTTTTTTATCTTAAATAATAATCCCGCAGTGGATAAATCCAGTAATTGTGTTCTCAGAACATACATATAAAATATTTATAATAATTTAGGCTGGAATCTACCTATATCTGTAAAGTACTGTGAACTCTCTCTTACACTCTGTATAATAAAATGTATTGTTATTCAAATAAAAAATTATTGTTCTTAAAATATTACATACCTATGCTACTAAAGTATATTTAACCTTTTTTGTTATTATCTCTTATACTACTCGGGAACATGATCATTTGCAGCACATTTTTTTATCAAAATAAAAACTCACTTATCCGCGGGACCGGCTTGTCAGTTGGTTTTTTTTTTGTTAATAAGACAAAGTAACATAAGTTTTTTTATATATAATACATAGTCACTGTATATTTAATAAAGCCAATGTGCCGTTTTAGTACATTCTGAGATAAACGAATGAAACTGTTTTAAAAAATAATTGCACAGACTAGATTTATAAAAAAATATCTTAAATAATTACTAGGCAGATTTTCCAGATAAACGGCAATGTTTTTTTTAGTGTATCTCCATTATTTATATGAAAAATTCACAAATTGATTTGTTTATCTCAGAATGTACTAAACGGCACATTGGCTTTATATATATACAGCGACGACATAAATAAATAGGAAACATATAAATCGTGGGATATAAAAGCAAAAGCAGCAATATCCACAAAATGTCTTGAATGCAATCACCGAGAATTACTTATTTAAAATGCACTGAATTCTATCTTATGTAACTATCCTTTCCAAAATCGTGTTCCCTATAAATTTATAGGCTATGTTTTCTATAAAATCTCAAATTCAGTACATAAATTATAAATTAGTAATCCTCGATGATTGGATTAATTTTTCATTGATATTACTGCCTTTTCTTTTATACCTCACAATTAAAAATTTGCTTCTTAAAAAGTTCAGATATATCTTTAGTTGTACATTCAGATGATTAGACCCCGGTTAGTTATTAAGTTTCGTGCTCATTTCCCAGTACTGTTCTCATTTTTAACATATCTTATCTATCTGGGTACCCCATATAAAGAAAGTATTAATACTAATACCAAAATATACATATTCATTTAATAATTTATTTTTTTTACAATTACACGCTATACTATTTCCGTAGTGAAAACAATCAAAATGATGAGAAATAATTTTAAATTGATTATTTACAGTTTAATATATTGATTCGGATCCCATATTTGAAACTTTGTTACATAGTTACTGATTTTTCGTGTATGAAGTTTTAGACGATTTTTTATATTGCATGTAATATACATATTGATCTGTCATCATGCACCCCAAATTTATAAATAGGTTTTATAATTCATATTTTCAACTTTTCTGGAATTTCACGCTGTATCACAATACAATTTATTAAGTAGAGAATCATGGGATATCACTCAAAGATGCTTTAGTGATTAAGTATCCAAGTTATATGACTATCATTATTTTTTTTTAATAAATTATTATATTACATTCGCTTTTTATTCATCAATAGTTTATTTAAATTATTTCTAAGCTTTTTATAATTACTTTCATGAGATTTTTTTCTTGGTGAATTTTTCCACAACCAATAATTTGTTTTTTTTTATTTATTTCTTCTAATAATGTATTACTTACCTACCTACGGGAATATTGGGTCAAATGATTTATTCACTCTCCTGTAAGAATTAATCCTGCATATCATACATATCACAAAACCTATTGCTTGTACAATCATATACAGGGTGTACCAGAGCTAGCAGAAGAAACTTGGCCGATAGATTCCTGCCTATGTTATGAGTCTAAAATGTTCCAGCAACCATGACTTAACATCAATGGTTATGGAGATATGCAATATCAAAGTTTGCATTTTTTTTTCAATATTTCTAACTTATTTTTTGCAAAAAGTTGAACTTTCATTACAGTAACTTATTTCGAATATGAGAAATTTATTCACTTTAATACAAGTCGCATAAAATGATAAAAACCTTCCAAAAATTGAAAAAAGTTTTTTTTTAGAAGGTTTTTATCATTTAATTTAAGTTGTATTGAAGCAAATGATTTTTCATAATCGATATAAGTTACTGTAATGATAGTTCAACTTTTTGCAAAGAATAAGTCAGAAATATTGAAAAAAAATGCAAAATTTGACATTGCATATCTCCTTAACTATTGATTAGGTCAAGGTTGCTTGAACATTTTAGATTCATGACAGGAATCTACCGGCCAAATTTCTGCTGCTAGCTCTGGTAGGTACACTCTGTATATGATTGAATGATCGCTTAAATGGGAAGATAATGGTGGAAAATATAAAAATTGTATTTTAAAAATGCTTTATTTGTAAAGGATTTATGGGTATGTAACACTCAATTCTAAAACGGCGCATCTACAAAATACATTTTCAAAGGTTCGTTACTAAATATTTTATGCTACTTGTCTCATATCATGATTTACACGAAAAAATTCAGATTTTTAAAAATATTTCTGGCGCCTTAAATCATTTCGTGATCTGGGTTGTTTTTATGGAAACACTCCGCTTTCAGGTACACCTCTTCCTGGGGGCTGTTTCCTTGTATATCCGAGCAAGCGTTTATAGAAGCCTCTATTTTTGCCTTTTCGGAATCGGGTGCCTTAGACAGGGCGACGTCCTTCTGGAGTATTCCTGCTGGTGAGAAAATGCCGATCTTGGTGAGCATGCAGAAGACGAAGTTCTGCAGAGCCGGGTCCTTGTCGGAGAAATCCTTGTCCTTTCTTAACTTTATCACCTTGGCCTCATCTACATTGGTTTCGTGCATACATAACAAGCTGTTCTTTTTAATAATTTCTCTTTGTTCCTCACTGAAACATGCCTGAAATACATAAAATTAATATCATTGTAGTCACTTCGCACTGCATTTTAATTAAAAAATATATTTATTATGTAAACTTTGTACTATACATAATATTTGAGTTATTTATGATTACTTTAGTTGTATTATGTAGAGGAATAGTCCTTCTCACTTATACAATTAATAATTTATTAGTTTTTGATTAAACCTCATGATAAGAGGGACCGCTCCTCTCGAAACTAAAGTAGTGATTAATCACTCAAAATTATGTGTGTCGTACAAAGTTTTTTTTTAAATATATTTAATATAATTTAAATTTTATGTTTCCTCGAAAACGATCCCTTCATCATCATCCAACGTATACTAATAATTAAAATTGGAAGAACAGACATAGACATTAAAATATAAGAAGGTCGAATAAATAATAAGGATTCAATGTGAAAATATATTATTTTTTTACAATAGAGATGCGCATTCGGAAACGTTGCATATCAATATTCTTACTATTTTCAAACTAAGCTTTGTGCCTATGCTATGAAAATAAAACTAACTTGTATGGCGGCGGTAGGAGATAAATGAAATAGTCAAAGTGAATTAATGTTTTATTTAATCACAAAAAGTCACTGGATACGAATTTTAGTTAAGTAATTCTCTGTAATTCACACTCATTGTCACTATCGAAAATATTCTTGTCTGTGGAATTCTTTATTGTGTTTTCTAGAATTATTTTGTACATATTGTAGATAAAGTGTCAAGTTACTAATATGACTTAAATAAATACTAATATGACTTAAATAAAAAACTATGGTAACCATTCTGAATCCTGAAAATGGATATCAAATAAGATCTGAGAGCAACGCCTTCACATGTCTCACACCCCTAGGAAGACGGTAAGGTGATTATGAGAATGCAGACGATTTAGGGGGTTAACGCGGGACCAACAACCCCGTCAAAAATAAATAAAGAAAGATCTCATATTAGAAGTGAGATTGTAATCATTTAAACAGTTAATAATTTATATATTAAATAACAGTTAAGTATTTATATGTTATAAGTATTTACATATATAAAATATTTATGTAAATACTTATAACATATAAATACTTATACATTTAAACGTAAATATGTAAATACTTATACATTTATTAACGCCGCTTACACTATGCAAACCCCTTCAATAAATTTTAACGTTTTTACATGCTTTTATTTAACTCTCTATGTCTCTTTGTTGATTTTTTGTTGGTTGTTGTGGTGGAATCTTGTAATTGATTTTTCACAACTTCCCGACTAGCTAGAGCTCTGAAACATTCAACATTTACGTAAAGTGGATGACTTTACATTACAATTCGATATTAATCTGGTCATTATTTCGATTAATATTAAAAAATTTCCATTATTATTACACTTACACTATCCATCACCCTTTTATAAGAGTTACACAATATATATTTTATACGTTAACTTTGCGGTTAGAGAATAATTAATTAAAAAATAGCAAATCTTTGTAACTTGTAAAATTTTTGATTTAAAAACTATTATGTATATCTTTGTATCATGATATTTTTGTATATATTGTATATGATATTTTTTATGTAACACTTGTACTTAGGTACACATAATGTACTTATTAAAGCTGATGAACTTGTTGAATTAGATTACAAATAGAATATTCAGAATATCGTGGTGTCTTAGAAAAATAGAAAATAATGCGAATAGAATGTATTTAATTATAATTGTTCTAATTATTTTTAAAATCAGTGAAAAAACAGCGTTTAGAATTAATTACTCCATGACAAGATACTACAAAAATAAACGTTTCATATATAAAGAGTGGTAAAATTAACGTCGTATTTTTTAGTGAAATTATATTTAATAATTATCCTAATTGAAAATTTTTTGAAAATAAAATAATAATGAAAAACCTTACCGCGCTTGCGACGAGAGCAGCTACGGCACAAGCAAGCATGAAAGCCTTCATTTTGAAAATAATTTGAAAAAAACCGCGCTGTTGACTGACAATGAGATAACTGATGATATTTGAAGATGCAGCTGGCTTTTATACGGTTCTACAAATCGGCTGTGGTGAATAAAATTGGCTTTTTTCGCACGGGTCATTAGGTACCCCTTGCCAAAACTCCGATTCAGTTAATTGTGCCATCATAATTCGTATGTTTCCTGAGCGCACTTGGTATAAAACATCACATACGAGAGCAAAATATTATATTATGTAATGAAGGTCATTCCGATCATTTTGTTTGTTACGAGCTCAAACGCGTTTATTGTAGTAAAACTGAAATTGAAGATCAAAGACATATATTGTCTCTCAAAGCTAGTAACATAAACATCGGTGGAGTCTTTTATATTTAATTTTGAATAGAAAAAATCACCTCAATATATAACTTACAAAAATATCTAAAATAAAAATCTGTACAACAAAAATTTCTTCGCATGTTTACAATTAATATCTTATCAAGAGCGCTTAGAATATTTTTATGCAGACAAATTGGAAGTTAGAAGATTAATTGCTGATAATATATTCATGGTAATATTGATTCCGAATTTTGTGTCGAATACGTAACTTTGAACCTTGCTAGTCGCCCACTTAGGACGTATAATGCAACTTCTCTTTCAACTTACAATAAAAATATGGCCCACTTTAACTCTATATCTAGAATTTTGAGGTCATACAACAAAATAGAAAATAAATATAACATCCTCATTGACATATTCCATGACAGTTTCCATGAATATAAGAGAACTATTGCCAAACTTGCGAAATTAACTATTTAGTCTCTTTATTCAATCTCACTATAAAATCTTTTTTTTTCTGTTCTTTCTTGTACCTATATGTATTAGCCTTTACTTTTATCTCTATGTTTGTGTTCACATTTAAGTGATGAAAAGGATTTAAACTAATTGTATTATAATTGTATTATCTATATCATGTTATGTGTTTTTCATTGTTTGTGAACTATTAAAAAAATTTAAAAATCAAATCAAAAAATATTCTTTACACTTTCAAAATATTTAATCCTTTCGCGCACACACAAACATCATTCGTCACATCTATGTAAATACATTACAGTTATTAAACAAATTGTTTAATTTTATAAAAATACTTTTATATTGATTACTTATGTACCAATGTATATTAAACTTTTTCATCATATTCTATTTAAAAAACAAATAAAATTTATAGTTTAAAAAAGTTTCGTCTTCTTACGGTCCCTACGTAAAGAAAACAACTACAAAATAATTACAGGAGTGCTATTCGATATTTGGATTTACATACGAAATGAGTGTATTTGTCAGTTTTTACGTCAGTTTTTGTCTTTAAAAAAGTAGATTTTTTTTAAATTTTGTATTGCGAAGATGAATGATTTCTTATTTACTTACTTACCATCACGCCGTTTCCCCGTGGGGGTAGGCAGAGAGGATAGAGCGCCGCACTCTTTTGTCCTGACATACAACTCTCGCCTCATCCACATTCATACATCTTCGCATGCAAGCTCGCCGGTTATTGAGGCTTCTAACGGGACCATCTTCCTGTTTTAAATAAGTCAAAAATGAATTTTTGGTAGATATAAGTAAAAAATAAATTAATCAGGCATCAACAGAAAATGACAAGTTAGATATATATTTGGCGTTTACATAAGTAGGGACCTTACTTTAAAATTTTAATTGCGCGCACGGAAATTTGAACAAAAACATTCGAAAGAAAATTTTCTGCTCTACAAGGCATCGTTTTTGCTTTTACGTCACATTTATTATTTTATAAAATTGTTAAAAATGACGGTCCTTTTACATGTTGGCTCCTAAAGAACAAGTACTTATTTAATTATAAAAAAAAATAAGGCAGAGAAAAAAAGGTTTTTATACTATAAAGAAGTTAATGACGTTACACGAAGTTATGGGGACAGACAGACGGACGGATGTACGGACAGACAATGAAATTATTATAATTAGGATTACAGACCTTTAAAATGGAATGTGAAGTAGATAAAAGTGAGCGCTTTCGACACCTCCTTCTGTTCAATTTCAATCAAGGCAACGAAGCCGCCAAAGCTGGTCACGATGTTTGCGATATTTCTTGAAGAACGTTGGCAAAAAATGTGAATAATACCTACGGGAGAATACATTATTGAATAATGAGTTGAATCTTTTTTAGTTGTGTCCTCTTGACCTCTTCATTTGGAAGAAGCAGACACAACTTATGTAAGCGTCCATGTTTTAATTTCAGACATACTTCACATTTTTATTTTATTTATTTATCCAAGAAAACAAACAGTAAAATTCAATACGTAATATGTCTAAACATATTATCTTTATGTGACTAGTGAAGTTTCCTTTTCTTATTGCTTGTGCAAAGGATTGTTGTATTTCTGTCCGTCATGTCAATCGCGATGTTGGTTCGGCCGAAGACCATCCGGGGTGACTCCCCTGGTTAAATGGCTTGGAACGCGACGACAGATGTCGCATGAGTATGACAACACTCGCTTCGCATTCTGACCTTGAACCGTCGACAGTGACATTTTTTACGCATCGCATTCCTTTTATATAAATTAATAAACCTCGCCATCACATTGTGATTCATAATATTGCCGCTAAATTTGAGGAGTGAATTGCGCCGCTGTGTTTTAGCTCGCTCGCACTAACACTAGGTATGCAATATATTCAATTTTTATTCAATGTTACAAATGTTTACAATATTTACAGTGTTTACAAAATTAAATAAACTATTTTCATTGTTGCTGAAGGTCTTGGCAGCAAATAAACACCAAATTGATTTGACGCCCTGCCTGCTACACTAGTATTTTACTGTATTATAGCAAACAGTGCTCTTCCAGTAATGTATGTTCAAGAATATTTATTATTTATATAAAATAGTTATTTTTGAATCAATCTTAGTGCCAACAAAAAAAAAGTAATAGTAATAATTAAATGTTTACAATTTAATAATGGTGTTAATTCTATATTATACACAAAGAAAAAAAATGATCTGAATTGGATATTTAACAAAATAATTAAAAGTATTTAAAAAGATGAAAATAAATGTTCATATAGGTACTAGTATTTTTCAAATTTTTGTTTATATCTTGGCTTTTAATAAGTTTTGGGAATGCTTCCTTCCCTTTTAATGCAGCCAGAATTTCACTTTTGAAGAAAAATACGCGAGATTATGGCTAAGTTTTTAGTTTTGTGTTTAGAGTGTTGAATATTTTTGGAGCTTGGAAGAAGTGAAATCTTTGTGAAAAGGTTTTGGTGAATTTTGGTACACAATAGTCGCAGTTCGCCTGTGCCCTTGTTAAGTGACATGTTATGTTGAATCTTCGCCGCAACGCACATACCTACAAGAGAATGCTAAATAAAATAATTAATCACGCGGGGATTCGCCGCAGTTTGAGCAAGGAGATCCGGGATCCAGTCATCTGGTAAGTCTGATATATTCCTGTGGTGGTTTTGGGTCCGGCTTTATCCCGATTGACTTGTTTAAGATGGTTATTCTTTGCACAGAGAGTTGATCTCCCTGGAGCTGTGCCTATTTACACATCATAGCTCCAATAACAACCCTTAATCCTTCAATTACAATAGGCATGATGAAAATATTACAGAATAAGTGATTTCAGAGAAGAAAATATTTTGAAAGGATTCTAAAAATTATCCAGTTTTAATGCAGGTACACATTGAGATTAATACGATTTTCAATAAAATAAAAGTATAAAATTGTGCGATCCGCCATTTTAACTGAAACACCGGTCAGAGCGAATGATGTCACGCCCCAGTACCCAACACCGTGTCTTTGAACCGTTGCCATAGACACAACGCAATGTTTAGTGGAGCTTGACGTCACGTAGACGAAATGACAGCTGCGGGCGTTTTTGCGCGAATTTAAAATATGTAGATGAAAATGCAATTATTTGCGTAAAAACTTAGTTTATTACTGAAATAATGTTATTTTCGGTAAATGGAAGAAAAAAATTAATTGAATAGAAGAAATTTCAAATTACGCACCGTGCCCTTGAAACAACATCGTCTGATCGCAACAAAAATAATAATCATTTCGAATTTCCGTCCATAAATTCCTATCCAATAGCTAATCTCATTCCGTTTTCAAAATAAGCGTAATGGCTTATCTCGTTCCGTTATTAAAATTGTTATTAAATAAACTGAATACATTGACTTTATGTTATGTTTAACAAAATTCGTTGAATTAGATTTATTTTTCAAATATTTCAGTTTAATGAAAATTAAAACTTATAAGTGCATCCATTACTATATCGCGTATGTCAAGTATTTATTATTAATCAAAACATATAATTCTCTATGTAACAATTAACAATGTCCGTCACTTACCTACGCTACCAGAAGGCACAAACAATGACGAGGTGTATAAAATGAGGCACTTACAAAAAAAGTATAATCCTCTACGTTACAATGTCCGTCACTGCTCAAATAATAATGAGGTATAAGAAGCAATAGCACAATTCTCTATTAATAATGTACATTTAACGTTATCAAGACACTACCTTAGGTAATTTATATAGATAGCGCTATTCTCACAGCTTTAACTGACGGCCGATATATACGACAAAAGTATGTCATTTTTGACGGGTTGTGGCTAGTATTCAAATAAAATGTAGAAATAAAAATAAAATTAAAAAAAATGATAAATAAAAATAAAGCCCTGATAAAATGAAATAAATTAAAATAAAATTGAACTAGAATGTTTTGATTATTAGTTTTTCTATTTCTTCGTCGGGAGTTAATACTGAATTCTAATTTCGGGTATAGGTACCTACTGTATAATATATGTATATAATATAACGCATAATTACATATTTTTACTTTTCTAAAAATATTATGTTACTTTTATATAATTATCTCCTAAACCTCCAGGATATTTGTTAGACACAATTTTAAAAGAAAAAATATGGTCAGAATTTTGATACAAAAAAGACAATATTGAACACAATTTCAGATGTTACATATTTAGACGTTCATTTGTTTTTTTACAAAACAAACCGGCTATTTTGTGTAGTGCGTCCATAATGTCTGAGAAAATGTTTTGTAGGATATTGTAAGGTACACAAAAAACTGAAAACTCCCGATAATGTTAAAAAAGACGAGGCCAACATGAAGGAATCTACTTTCGGCAAGTTATCGGATTTTCCTTCCGTCCTCCATTATTTGAAATGTGTTTTTGGATCGTTTATTTTATTAGAATGTTTCACAAACACTGCAAAATCTATATAAATACCAGGAAAACACGAGTAAAAACAAAATGAAGATGAATAGTGACCATTGAAAATAAACAAATTATCTATAATTCCTGCAACGTGACATCATATCGCGTTTTAATGGAATCGTATTTTTACGATTTTTATTGAAAAATTATGAATGTAAACATTATCGCACACTATTCATACTGAGTTACATAACATTATTTATTTTTCTGAATCTATTTAATATATTTCATGGATATCTGTAAAATGTGAAATTACCCTAATATGTATTTGATTGAATGATAGTTTAAACGGAAAGAATGGTGAACAACATTTTTTTTAACTCTTTATTTGTTAAGGGTTTATGGGTATTCAAAACTTAAATCTAAAATACATTTTTTGTACATTTTCAAAGATTTATCACGAAATATCTAAGCAACCTGTCTCATATCAAGATTTACAAAGGAAAATTGAAATAATAATGAATATTTTTTCCTTAAAACATAACCTCACTCGGGTTAAGTTTGTAATAGCACTCCACCATCAGGTACACTGATTCCTGAGGACTGCTTCCTTTGAGAACCGAGCAGGCCTTGTCAGCTGCCTCTACTTTTGCCTTTTCAGCTTCGGGAACCATCTTCAGAGCAACATCCTTCCTGAACACTCCTTCTGGAGTAGCAAGGCCACACTTGACGAACATGCAGAAAACGTAATTCTGTAGAGCCTTGTCTTTGTCGGAAAAGTCTTTATCCTTCCGCAACTTCATCACTCTGGCTTCGTCTACTTTGGTTTCCTGCATACACGATAAGCTGTTCTTTTTCATAGTTTCTTTTTGCTCCTCCGTTTGGCAGACCTGAAATAGAAAAATAATTTTGTATTTCGGGGCTAATTGTACCTCATTCAGAATACAACGTATATTTAGGGGAAGGGAGGGCAAGATGGAAAGAGCGGGCAAGATGGAAACTACCTACCTATCGCGAACCGTGCGACAAAACACCCGAGTCTCCACAAACACAGATACATGTGGCCATATTGTATTTACGAACGGTGACTTAGTTCGGCTCGCGCTACCAAGAGACGTCTACGTGTGTTTCGTATTTTCGCGACGAATTATTACGTAATCAGTGGACTTTTGCAGAGTGATTATTTATACAAAGTAAGTAATACTACCATTTTATTTTTATACTATCTACCTATTAGGGATAGACTGTACGAATTGATATTTAAAGAGGAAAAAAATTAGAGGATTTTCAAGGCGTTGATATTTTTATGGGCAGTGGGCATGTGGGCAAGATGGAAAATTGCATTTTAGGGCAAGATGGAATAGTTTCCATGTTGCTCGCGTGTAATGATTTCTGATTTGATTTCTGTTTTCAATTTCTTCAACCAATTGTGGATGTTTTTCTTTATAGATGGTGTTCAAGTATATAAGAAAGAGCAACAGAGGATCTTGGACTGAAGAAACGATACAGATGACGATGGATGAAGCTAACTACAACAATAAGATCAGCGTCAAAGAAATATGAAATTCCGATCGGAACCTTACATTCACCTAATTTTATCACCAAAAGTTACTCCTACAATAATGAAGCAGAAAGTGAGATGTCAAAAGTCAGAAATCCTAACTAATTCTCCATTCAAAGAAGATATTGGAAAAAATAGAGAGTTGAAAGCGAAACCAACATTAGTGTTAATCGGGTCATCAAGGGCAAGGAAAATAAAAGTAACAAGATAAAAACCTACGAGAATAAAGAAAAAGGCAAAAGAAAGGGTAAAGGAAAGGGAAAAAGTTCAGAAAAAGATGAGAATATATTACAACATTCGGAGCAGTCCTCCCAAGATGATGTTTGTGCATATTATGTGGAGAACCATATGTGGAACCGTCCACAGAGGACTGTGTACAGTGTCCAGTGTATTGTGGTTGGGCCCATGTACTATGTACAGACATAGAAAATGGTTGTTTTATATGTGTTAATTGTAAAATGTAGTGATATCCTATTCATTCCATCTTGCCCTCAGGGTTAGGGCAAGATGGAATTTTTTCTTTTTTTCTTTTATGATTCCTAACAGATTTTATACTCAATTTTAATTATTTATAATAACTCAATTTTATAAGCATGGAACATCTCTTTCAAGTCTGATCAAAATAAAAGCTTGATATTATGTTGTTATATTTTATATTATATCATAAAGTTAAGCGTTCCATCTTGCCCTCCCTTCCCCTACTAATGACTGAAATTTTAAGAACAGACATATACATAATATATACAAAAATAAATACAAGTAGGGAAGCTGAATAATTACTGAAGAATGTTCACTAATTTTGATTTAAGAGCTCTCCATATTCTCTATTGAAAATAAAAATAAAATGTGTGAAAAAAAAATTTCGATACATCATGTGTGAAGATCAGAAATAAACATTTATTAGATAACAGAATTTTAGTAAACTTAGTAAAAACCACTACCAGATTTACGGTCTACCGGTTTCGAAGCGTACCCGTCTCTTCGTCAGGACCAACACTACACTACTATATTCACAACACTATACACCACAACCATAGTAATGTAAAACTGTCACAACTATTGTTCACATGCGTGTTAATTTTGTCACAGAAATTGAACTACTTATTATTAGATAAACACACATAGTGTTATCAAGTATTACAAGTTAAAGAAGACATATATTTACGGTAACAATAAAAGAAAATAGTTATTAGAGTAAAATGAACAGCTAATTGAAAGAAAAAACAAGAAAACCAAAAGAAAGAACACAGAGCTGGGGCGGGAAAGCGGGATAGTGAGGGAGCGAAGGTATGCGGACTCACTCCCTAAACGGGAAGGACAGACAACATGAACAGATACTATGAACGTATCAAAGGAATGATGCACTGACTAAACAACAAAATACTATCCACTAATACTAGTGCAATTTCCAAAATTTCCAAAATACTAGCGCAAAATATGTACTATTACCGCTGGCGACTAGTGAGAGCGATCGGAATGTTGGAAAATGACGTCACACTATAGACGTGCGCCTACTAGCAGGACTAGCTATTTACGGAAATTTTGTAAAATCATAACTACTTGGTCTTTTTGAATGAAACAAGAACTACTGTATCTGTATACATATATGCTCTTCTGTGATAATGTTTCGGGGGAAATTGCATACCTATTAACATTCTCCATAGGAACTAATGTGAAAACAAATTTAAAAGGTAAATATTAGCAAAAGAATCTGGATATTCCAATCCATCGAGTTCGAATTCCTTGTAATATGTAATAACACTAGATATCGAAAGATCGCGAACGACCGATAACTTGAATTGAATTGAACTAAATAACAATCTATGGTGATGTAAAACCATTAGAAAACGTCTAGAAACACCTGGTTCAACCGAGAAGCAACGAGAACCTTTTCCTAAACACTAGAATAATCTACAAAGTACGAAAATATCACTTTATTATCGCTGGGTGGCAACCCAGCGATAATAAAGTGTTGATTTGCGATTGATATACTGCAAAATAGTGTAATTAAAAAAAAGCGTTGAGTTTAATTCGCGTTAAGTGACTTTGTAAATTGAACATTTAATTAATCGCTAATTAATTCCCAGTGTTTTCATTCATTCCCTTGCCACGATACGTGACAATATTATTATAATTATTGCGGTTAAAATTTTTTTGAATATAAAATAATAATGAAAATCCTTACCGCGCTTGCGAAGACAGCAGCTACGGCACAAGCAAGCATGAAAGCCTTCATTTTGAAAATAATTTTGATTTAGAAAACCGCACTGTTAACTGACAATGAGATAACTGGTGATATTTGAAGATACAGCCTGCTTTTATAGCGTTCTACAATTCTATTTTATTGTAAAAATGTTGTTATTTTTCACGGCCAATTAGGTACCACTTGCCAAAATAACAATTCAAGTAAATTGTGCCTCCATAATACGTTTGTCACATGAATTTGTTTAGTCGAACATACCACATTTAAGTACAGTACTTTATTATGAAATAAAGGTCACTCCCATCATTTTGTTTGTATCAGCTATAATGATTCGCTTTTCAATATATACGAATTCAAGGCAAATGTAGATGGTTGTACTAAAATTGAAATTTAAGTTCATTAATTAAAACAGGATGTAACAGAGCTAATCCACAATACCTTACAGGTGACTATTGTGAGTCAAAAATATTCTAATCTACACTAATATTAGGTGTATCCATAAGTAATCAATTATTTAAGTGGCGAGAAAAAAAGAATTTAAGTACATTTAATTTTATTTTTAATCGATTTAATCTCCATCGTTGTCTAGGACCTTTTGCCATCTTGTTGGTAGACTTTTAAGAAAAGTATGCTTCTAGGTGTTTTAAAAGCGTCATTATCAAACCCTACCGGACGCCCACTTCGATCGCTATCAGACAAGTAAAATCACCATCAGAAAATTCTAAACTAACGTTGGCACTTATTTACTTTCAATACGTCTCCATACACATAAAATATTTTCTTTGTCGCAACCGTTGCATTAACACCCGATAGAAAATGAAACAGCATGCAATGACGTAAATGTTCTTCAGTTAGTGGATTGTCCGCCATTTAAATTTAATTTTCACTAGTCAAAAGACCACGGATTATAATTTTGCTTATAAAACACGTCTTTACACGTTCACTTTACTGAGCTTGACTGAAGCAAACATTCCACACCAAAAATAATTGATTACTTATGGGTACACCTTTTATTATAAAGAAGTAAAGATTGTATTTTTGGATGTAGGAGGTTATGTCCGAAAATACACGGCGCATTTCAAACTTTTTCTCACCAATATTTAGAATGGATATTCAGGGTGGACATAGGTTGTATATTATCCTGTTAAAATAAAAAGCTTTTCGTCGAGATCAATTTTGCAACGTAAGTCGACGAAAAACCGGTGGAGCGAATCCGTTTCTTACGAACTTATTTATTTATTTATGGTTTTTGTGTTTAATTTGTAGAACTCCATATTTATTTTTAGCGAAATTTAAAATAAATTAAATTTTAATGCAATTTAAAATGAATTAAATTTAAATAAATATTATTCTTAATGAAATTTAAAATAAATTAAATTTTAATAAATGTTCTGCGGGTTAATTCAAGTAAATTGTGCCTCCATAACAATCCACAATAATCCGCAGAACTCAATAATATTTTTTATTAAAATTTAATTTATTTCAAATTTCTCTAATAATAATATTTATTTAAATTTAATTTATTTAAAATTTCGATAAAAATTTCTTACGAACGCTTCCCGAGCTTATCTCTTACCTAACGCTACTTTTACTGTTATGTAAGAGATATATTAATGCTTTCTATAGAAAAGTTGTAGAGCTTAAAATGCCTGTATAAAACCCGCAAATACATTATTTTTATAGTTATTTAAGTAAGTAACGTTTAATTCTTAATAAAATAAATTTGCTTATCATCAGAGAAATTTTGTGTCAAACAGGGTTACGTAATGTCTCCATGACTGTTCAACTTGTATATGGATTATATGTGAAAGAACTTGAATGTAGGAGCGAAAATGAATGATTTGATTGTACGCTGGTTACTGTACGCGGATGATGCAGTATTAATGGCAAATAGTGAACAAGACTTACAGAGTCTAGTAAGCAGGATGTATGATGTATGCAAGGAAAGTAACCTTATTATAAATGTAAACAAGTCAAAAGTGATGGTATTCGAGATGGAGGAAAGTAAGACAACGTTCTAGTAGGCAATGAATGTTTGGAACACGTAGATGAGTTTGTGTAGGTACTTGGGAAGTGCGTTCGATAGGGGAGGGAAGATTGAGAAAGATATCGAGAGAAGACTGAGGGGAATAGGGTGAACGGTGCTTTGAATGCAATAATTTCTAATAGAAATATGTCTACCTAGGCAACACTAGCGGTACATAATGAAGTTTTGGTACCAACACTGATACATGGAAGTGAAGCCTGGAGCTGGCAGAAAAGGAACCAAAGTAGACTGAATGCAGTGGATATGAGATCCCTTAGACCTATGTGTATCAAATCCATGTGTGATATAATAAAGAATGGAGATATTAGGAATGATTGTAAAGCTGATCTTAGCATAATTAATAGAATTAAAAAATGGTCGTTCAGATGGTTTGGGCATGTTGAGCGAATGAATGAGGAAAGAATGGTAAGAAAGATATATAACGCAAGTGTTGACGGCGTCAGAAAGAGATAGCCACCGCGGAAGAGGTGTCGTGACCAGATTAACTAGATACTGGATCCCTTTAGAAGCCTCAGCAACCCTCGAGCGTGCATGCGAGAATGTTTGATGAGGTAAGAGTAGTATGTCAGGACAGAATATAGTGGCGCTCTATCCTCTCTGCTTATCCACACGGGAAAGGGCGTGAGGTAGTTAAGTAAGTATCTGTGTAAGTATGCCGTCGCTTACGCTACCAAACAAATAAAAATGAGTTTTAATTAATAATGAGATATAAAAAGCAATAGCTAATTCTCTTTTTAATAATGTTCATCACTAACGTTATATACATAGCGCTGTTCTAGACAGCCAAAATACTATTTACATCATCATCGTCATTATTCTTGACTCTACAGCTAGCTCCTGGTGGGTCTTGGCCTCCTCAAGAGTCATCCACCACTCATGTCGGTTTAGTGCCAGCTCTCTCCAGTTCAGAAGCTCCAGGGCAAATATGTCTATTTACATACATACTTTTACTATGTGTATATTTCGGTCACGAGTTAAGGCTGTGAGAACAGCGACATCTAGCTTAGCGTAATATCTGATAGTGTGAGTGATGGACATTATTACATAAAGGCGGCTCTCGTAGCGTAGTGGACATAACGCTAGCTTCTCACGCCGAAATTTCCTGGTTCAGTTCCTGGTGAGGTCACAATTAGATAATCTATACGATTTACTCAAGGTGTTTAATGATATGGCCTCTTAGTGTGTTGAAGCGTAAAAAAAAAAAAGATTTTTTTTACCTCATTATCAATTGCGTCATCTGGTGGCGTTAGTGACTGACGTTGTAACAAATATAATAATGTATTTTCTTATGATTGGGATAAAATGATAGAACGATCGTTAAAAAGGAAAGATAACGGTGAACGACAATTTTTTTTTAAATTCTTTATTTGTTATTTGTTTGGATTTATGGGTAAACAAAACTTAATCTAAAATACATTTATATTTATGTATTTATTACTAAATATTAAATTAACCTGTATCATATCAATATTTACACAGGAACATTCCAATAATATTAAATATTTTTGTCTTAAAACATGTCTTCGCCTGGGTTAAGCTTGTGGTAGCACTCCGCCATCAGGTACACTGACTCCTGAGGACTGCTTCCTTTGAGAGCCGAGCAGGCCTCGTCCGCTGCCTCTTCTTTTGTCTTTTCGCCTCCGGGAGCCATCCTTAGACCAACATCCCTTCTGAACACTCCTTCTGGAGTGACGAGGCCACACTTGACGAACATGCAGAAAACGAAATTCTGCAGAGCCCTATTTTTGTCGGAGAAGTCTTTATCCTTCCGCAACTTCATCACTCTGGCTTCGTCCACGTTGCTGTCGTGCACACACAATAAGCTGTACTTATTCATATTTTCTTTATGCTCCTTACGATGGCAGACCTGAAATAGAAAAATAATTTTATGTTTTGAGGCTAATAGTAGTGCCTGTTTCAAGATAAAGGGTATACTAAAAATTCACATTTGTAGAACAGGGTTGTAACGGATTATTTGAAAATACATTTTGATATCATTTAATGTTTAGAAATATTATACAGGGTGTACCAGAGCTAGCAGCAGAAACTTGGCCGGTAGATTCCTGCCTACGTTATGAGTCTAAAATGTTCAAGAAACCATGACTTAATATCAATAGTTATGGAGATATGCAATATCGAAATTTGCATTTTTTTTTTCAATATTTCTTACCTATTTTTTGCAAAAAGTTGAACTATTATTACAGTAACTTATATCGATTATGAAAAATTCATTTGCTTCAATACAACTTAAATAAAATAATAAATACCTTGTAAAAAAAAAAGCTTTTCTCAATTTTTGCTAGTTTTTTATCATTTTATTCGACTTGTATTAAAGTGAATGATCTTTTCATAATTGACATAAGTTAATGTAATGATTGTTCAACTTTTTGCAAAAAATAAGTCAGAAATATTGAAAAATAAATGCAATCTTTGATACTGCATATCTCCATAACTATTGATACTAGGTCATGGTTGATTGAACATTTAATACTCATAACATAGGCAGGAATCTACCAGCCAAGTTTCTGCTGCTGGCTCTGGTACACCCTATATATTCATTATTTAACATTCGAGTCCTTTAAAGCAAGATACTTCCAAATTTTATTTTCATACGTCAATTTTATTTTTTCTACGGGCAATTAAATTTTTGACGTTTAATTTAATAGATGGACAGCATCCATGGTTAGAACATGGTATTGCTTAAAGTGTGTCAAAATTGACAGCATCTACGCACAGAACATCATCTATATTATGAATGATAGGTCATAGCAGCGGACATTAAGCCGCACTGTGGCCACTATCGACCGCACAGCGACCAGTAGAGTCGATAGCCAATTGCAGGCACTGGTGACCGCGGGCACCAATGGCCGCACAGCAACCAATATAGCCGTCCGCATGACCTAGCAGCAGCTGGCTTAACTACCGGTTATAATGATTGCAGTTGAATTTTTTTAAATACAATAATAATGAAAATCCTTACCGCGCTTGCGACGAAAACCGCTACGACACAAGCAATCATGAAAGCCTTCATTTTGATAATATTTTTGATTTAGAAAACCGCACTGTTTACTGACAATGAGATAACTGATGACATTTGGAGATGCAGCTTGCTTTTATACCGGTCTACATTTCTATTTTTGATTTAATGTATTAAATGTTTTATTATATTAAAAGAAAATTTGTTATTTTTGCACGGTCAATTAGGTACTACTTGCCAAAACAAATTCAAGTATGAATTTATTTTGACGAAAACACCACATTTAAGTACAGCACTTACTACATTGTGAAATAAAAGTCGGTCCGATTTTTTCGAACATTCTCGAACATTTTTGTTTGTATGAACTACAATTCGCTTTTCAATACGAATTCAAAGCAAAAAATGTTCTAATAATTAATAGTTATGGAGATAAACGACCTCAAAGTTTGCATTTTTTCTAAACTTTTGTCGTATTTTTTAGAAAACGATGGAATAGCTTTAAATTAACTAATATTGAAAAATGAAAATCCATTCCCTTTAACACAAGTCCAATAAAATGATTAAAATCTTGCGAAAAATTATTGTTCTAATTCTGCAATGTCAATAATTTTATTTGACTTGTATTAATGCATATGAACTTTTAATATTAGATATGAGTTACTCTAATGGTAATCTAATGGCTGTAGTGTGGTAGATAGAATAAAGAAAGGAGTGCTGAGATGGTTTGGTCGTGTGAAACGTATGAACGAGGAAAGGACGGTTAAGAAAATATATGAGGCGAGTGTTGAAGGCAACAGAAATAGAGGGCGTCCGCGAAAGACCTGGCACGATCAGATATAACAAGAGTTTGAGGATAGCCCCGTTAAAAGCCGCAACAACCGAAGAACTTGTATGAGAAGATGTATGAATGTGGCCGAAGCAAAAGTGGTGTGCCAGGATAGAAGATTGTGGCGTTCAATCCTCTCTGCCTACCCCTGCGGGGAAACGGCGTGATGGTTAGTTAGTTAGTTAATGGTAATCCAATATTTTACAAAGGGAAATCAGAAATGACCGTATTATGTAACATTTTATCATTCTCTGCCAAAGTTTTAGGTTTGGAATATCATCGCAGAAGAAGGTCCTCATTATATTAATTTGACTTCAGTATCTGAGTCAAGTATTGCTAAAGTATATTTAATTCTTCATTTATACCTCCTAAATCAAAAGGAAATTTTACATAATTATAACACAGTTTTAAAGAGAAAGTAGTGGTCAGAATTTTAATACAAAAACTTCAAAATGTCAATTGAATCCTTGTTGTTCTAAGGTCCTGACGTGTCTATAATTTAAGCACGCAACTACTTATAGGACGTTTCCCCTTTTTCGATTGCCCGTAGTGCTAGTGACGGACATTGTTATATAAATAATAATGAATAAATAAATAAAAATAATGACATTTTGCTTTTATACCTCATTACTACTTAACACCTTATCATTATTGCACCATCTGGTAATGTTAGTGACGGTCATTGTTACATAGAGAATTATGTATTTTCCAGGGGCGTGCAGTGAGAACAAGAAACATAACTTTTTCTTAAGCATATATTTTGAGAAGAAACCGAAATAAGAGATATATCTCGTAATTTCCAATCACAATAATTAACATATATATGAAATATATATTCTGCCAGATAAATATTTAATTTCGATTTTTTTCAATTTATATGTTTGAAAGACGTAGGTTTTCATCGATTGTCAGCCCAAGATATCTTGTTTCTTTCTTTTTATCGATTGTGTGATGGTTGCATGCAAGATTTATGCTTGAAATACATGTGTGTGTTGTGATGTTGTCTGGATGGGGAGATTCTCTATTTTTTATTTAATCGAAAATGACAAGTGTTTTTCCTTATCAAGTCAAATTATCTTATTTATATTCCTTATGTAAAAAAACTATACAGGTAGTTGCTTTAGAACAGACCTTGTCTAGTGAAGCAACTCCCTTCATTTGTGTGTATAAATTCATACGAAATAAATAAATATAAATAAAATATATTTTAAAAATTCATGCTTCTTGTTCTCACTGCACGCACCTGGTATTTTCCTATTAACGAAAAATCACGGGAACACATGAAATAATGAACTTTTGTTTTTTACGGGAAGATGGTGAATAGTAAAAAAAAAAAAATTTTTTAAAACGTTTTATTTGTAATCGATTTATGAATATACAACACTAAATCTAGAATGGTGCAAATATCTACATACCTACTCTAGAACGTTCTTACTAAATATTTTATGCTTGTTGTCTCATATCAAGATATATAAACGGGTGAATTCCAATAGTTTCGAATATTTTTGCTGCCTTAAAACATATCTCGATCTGGGTGATTTTTGTGAAAGCACTCCTTAAGGCTTTTTCCTTGGAGATCCAAGCAAGCTTCAATGGCGGCCTCCACTTTCGCCTTGTCAGCTTCGGGAACCTTGGACAGAGCAACGTCCTTCTTGATTTCTCCTCCAGGAGCGATGATGCCGCACTTGGTGAGCATGCAGAAAACGAAATCCTGCAGAGCCGGGTCCTTGTCGGAGAAATCTTTATCCTTTCTCAACTTCGTCACCTTGGCTTCGTCTACATTGGTTTCTTTCACACACAACAAGTGGTTCTCTTTCATAAGCTCTTTTTGCTCCTCACTGAAGCAGGCCTGAAACATAAAAATCACATCTTCAGTAAGGGAAAAATAATCTTGTGGTGACATTATTAACATAATTAATAAAAATGAACTTTATTTTTACCAGGTTATTACTACTTAAACACCTCAAAAACCTTTATTAAATTATTCCGAATTTTATGGATCATTCTTTTTATATCAATAAGGGTTTACAAATATTACAAACAAATTATACAGAATCGCAGTTTGATAAATAAGAAAAAGTGTTAATAGTAAATTGAATATTATAAATAACCAGATTCTTTTTACAAATAGTTAGTTATCTTTCAAATTTGTTTTCATTTTAGTAGGTACTTCATTATTATTATTTATAATTAATCTATAAAAAAATTAAAACTTCTTCATTATCTCAAGTAACCACAATAAACAACGACTAATATTAATTAAAAAAATTCTATGTGTTTCGGGAGCGATGCTCATTTCTACAAAATGTGCTAAAACTAATTTTCAAGTAAAGACACATTTTGAAGAGTTAAATAATTCACAACAATGGTTTTCCGGCTAGTAATAATTCTAGTCTAAATGTTAAATAATTCGGAAGAATTATTTAACATCTAGATACATTAAACAGAATATCGCTTATTACTCCACATTAAATATATAGAAATATCATTACCAGCTGAGAAATCTATGTATACCGTTTCAAAAAAAGACTACAGGTGTCCCTAGCATAGCCTCTTAAAATATACGGATGATTCCTTTTTGGAATTTATATATAACTTTCAAAAAATTCGATGTATCGATATTCATTCTTAAAGTGGATTTGGTGAACGTTGCATTGTGTAGATTGAACACTTAAGCCACCTCATACAGGTTGTAAGTCCTGGGCCATCGTGCAAAAAAGACTTAAAATGCAATATTTTTCATTTAAATAGCTTCGTCTCTATGATCATTGATGAGACTTCTATAATTTATCTTAATTAAAGACAGATTGGTTATAGTGGGAGGGGGTTAAAAAGTGGTATAGTAATAAATTAAGTAGGCACAAAATAAGTACTGTGGAAACATGGTGATGAAACGTGGCGATAAGAAAATCCCAGTGTCAAGTCCAAACTCATAATTTTCAAATCTGTATATACGCCCACCCTCATGTATAGCAACCAATCCTAATTGAGAGAATGAGAGAGTATCTGCTTATGACACAATACGCGGTGCCTTGATTAATTAGCTGAAATTAGAAATTTAGGATAATTCTCAATATTTTTTCTATTTATTTTAGGTTAATAATATCCATTATTTTAATTTATTGAAATTGATGTAACTCGGAAAAAGAGGGTATAAAAATCACGTTTTTTTTTTAAAAACACCTTCTTTTAAAATACCTATATAATTCGCAAGAAAAGCAACAAAACGATTTGAAAATATTTTTTTGATAATTAAAGATAATCATTTTATAATGTTATTGAAAAAAAAGACAAGGCACAAGTCCATACAGTTATATAAAGCCCATAAAATGGAGCAAATTTCTAAATTTCTAAAACATCGTTGGTTTGGTAATTTATCAACTGATTAAATAATTTATTTTGTGCGATTTAGGAAAGATATTTGTATTTAAAATATATAGAACCTAAGGAACAGGTTTAAATTGATACCTTTCAATAAAAAAATGCTAGAAAAGTTATGAGAAAATGTGGTGAACTTCGCTAGCATTTCCAGACGATCACCTTAATACAAACATCATTTATTTTGTACAAAGTATTTTGTTTTTACTAACGTAAATACTTGAACTTTAATGTTCACACATTACACTATGCCACACGCCTTTTGTAAGAATTATAAATTGTACTATTTTTGACGTTCAAGCATCAACTTTGCGGTTAGAGAATTATTTAATTTTAAAAATAAAAAACGGCAGCAGCCGATCGCAGACGCAAGTGGCCACGCATCGGTCATCACCAGTAGCTAAGCGTCCACCAGCAAACGAAAAGCGAAAGCCGATTGGAGAGGAGCCAATGGTCGCGCAGCTCTCACAGTCCCTATCAAGGTTAAGCAATTAGTGATAGCCAATTATTAGTACGCACGTACTTACAATGCACGCAACGATCCATGGAGAGATCCATGTTTGGAGTAAGCCTAAGAGATAATAAATTGTGAAATTAGGCGCAGAACTAGACTAGTGGATATCACGGATCGTGTAGCGAAGTAAAAATGGCAATGGGCTGGGCATGTTGCAAGGCAGGATGCTACAAGATGGACTCCCAGAGTTCTAAAGTGGAGACCTTGGGAAAATAAAAGAGGCGTCGGAAGACCTCAAAAGAGATGGGCCGACGACATAACCGCTGTGGGGGAAATAAATGGCTACAATTAGCAAATAACAAGGAAAGATGGAAGGGTATGGAAGAGGCCTATATCCAGCAGTGGAGAGATGAAGGCTGACGAAGAAGAAAAGAAAAATTATTAGTATCTTTACGATCTAGTCTTATAATATAATAATTGTCTGTCAGTCTGTCTGTCTGTCTGTCTGTCTGTCTGTCTGTCTGTCTGTCTGTCTGTCTGTCTGTCTGTCTGTCTGTCTGTCTGTCTGTCTGTCTGTCTATCTCTGTGTCTTTCCGTCTGTCCGTATGTCTGTCGGTCCGTAAATTCGTAACTTGCTGAAAATAAAACTTAAGATAATTAGAGTGTGACACGCAATCAGCGCGTGATTCAAGCAACACGCAAAAGTCGAAATATTTTGATATTTCCATTTTGATAGATTCACGGCCTTGATATTTTTATATTATTATTTTATTTCGTTTAGCTTTAGGTTTCAGCGAAGTCAATTAAAATAAAACAAATGGTTTTCTATTCATTAATTTTCAGCTTCAAAATTCTGCAATTACATGTTATGTTTCGTGATCTTTCACGGATTTACGGCTAGTATTTAATAATATTGTCCTTATAATTTTTGAGTTCAGTTATTTAGGAAAACTTAATGACTTACTAAAAAAAAAATTACTTACTTGAAAAAAATCATTCTATTACTTTTTAGGTACCTACTTACTACTACAAAAAATATGCGTAAATGTATTCATAGTAAAATAATAATGAAAAACCTTACCGCGCCTGCGAAGAGAGCAGCTAGGGTGCATGCGAGAATGAAAATCTTCATTTTAAAAATAATTGGGCTATTTCACCGCGCTGTTGACTGATAATGAGATAACTAATGACATTTGAAGACACAGCTTGCTTTTATACGATTCTATAATTCTATTGTGTTGATGAAAATTGGTTATTTATGCACGGGCAATTAGATACCACTTGCCAAAACTACAATTCAAGTTGATTGTACCTCCACAAGCATGTCTCATGAGCGTATTTGGTCTAAAACACCACATTTGAATACAATAATATATTATTAAATAAAGGTCATTCCGATGATTTTGTCTGTTGTTTGTTTGAATTCGCTTTTCAATACATAGGAGTTCAAGGCAATAAACAATTGATGGTTGTAATAAAATTGAAATTGAAGATCAAAATTATATGACATGTCAAATACGTTATTTCATTACATTTCAGTGCCGATACATCGGCGTTTATTGGACACATGATAATTGCACTATACATACATGCATATAAATATAATAGGCTTCTCAGCCACTTCCTTCTAAGTATATGGAAATTTCTGTTCCGGGGTAGGTAACATTTGATCATTTTTACGTATTATTTTTATATATATATATATATTTATTAGAGACACTAACAGAATAATAGGTACATGAAACTCTAATAATAAAACATTATAAATGAAGACTATGCTCATTATCCCAATTATAAGTGTCTTCGGCACGCTCTAGCTACATGTGTTTTTGCATTTAAGTGTATTTTACATGTACAGTTATGTGTATTGTACATTTAGTGTTTGAATGTAGTGCGATTAGTATTTAATAAATAATGGATCTAAAGGTTCAGGTCATCGTTTAGAAAATGGATGTTGTATATGAGTGAGTTTTTGAACTAAGATAAGGTATCTGCAAGAATATCAGCATCAATGTTAGTTAGGGTCAGCACAATACATATTATATGTGTGACACAACCTTGTGATGGGATAAAAGTAATCAAAATTTTTATTGTGCTGGCTTATTCTAAAGAACTCCGGGTTTAACATGCAAATTTACGTCGGATAAAGAAAGAGAATTAATAGCTCCGCTGAGAATCTTGTGTAGCACAACGAGATCGGCTATTTTCCGTCGGGACTCAAGTTTGTGCATCTTGAAAAAGACATGTCAATTTTCGTAGTTGTGAAGGTTATCTTAGATCAATACCTAATATTTTATTTGAGAGCAAGTAAGCTAAAATAAAAATAATAAAAAATTATAAAAAATATTTGAAAATAAAAAACTAAGAAAAAATACAAGAAAAGAAAATGCTAACGGTAGTTACACAGCTCATATCGTAACAAATTTTTCATGTGAATACACAAACGAAGTGGCAAGCTGGAGTTAAAATGTATAATAAATAGAAGATAGAGGAAGAAGAAAAACGTTAATTAGTAAAAAAAAAATGAGAATAAATGCACACGGACACACGATCAAATTAAAAAGCTGGAATAAAATATGTACAAAATAGTAGAAAGAGAAATTCATGGCAGAGTAACTATGAATTTCTCTTTCTCTAATCGAGAATATAAATGTAATGAATTAAAGTAACAAACAAAATTAAAATAATATAAAATATGATAAATAGAAGTGAATACGGTCGTTTTATAACTTAAATCATACATGTACCATATTAATATACAAAAAATAATAAACAATATAGATATTATATATGAACATTTGAAGAAAGTTATTGTAAATATGCATACGTACAGTTTCAGTTTACCAAGAGTTCCAAGTTGGAGTTATTTTCAACAAAATACTTATTTAATTCCCGGCACTCGGTGACCAAATACTGCTCAGTTCGTTCATCTAAGTTCGTTTAAAGCATAGATTTTTACGGAAACGGATCGTTTGATTGGTGGAAAACGTAAAAATCTATTCTTTAAACTTTTACTTTAATCCAACTTGAAACAACCGACCCTAAGGATCTTAGTCAGTTAGTTAGAAGTGTAGGGAAATTTAGAGGGTTAGCAGTAATACGCATAAATACGCGGTCCTATAAACAATAATTTAACGACAATGTAGAGTAACTTTATGCAATCTTTGCATACATGAATTTGTTATAAGATTAGAAAAACATCCACAAGAAATGGAGCATGATATCTCGTGCCATAACGGCACGTTATAGGATAATTAATCATGTTCATCAAACCTGGGAAACCAACAATTCCTTTTATTATCTATATAAATTGATATTGCTCGTTTGTACAAAATCGCAAATCTCTGAAAGTTCTTCACCGAATGCTTTGAAATTTTGGCACAATGTTGCATTCAAATTCGATG
>JADDOH010013639.1:0-43477 GCA_016648135.1 Agrypnia vestita | reverse complement strand
TACGATAATCGGAAGCGCTCATCGCAATGGCTGAACCCTGCCGAACCAGCCAAACCATGCCCCAAGCGAAAATTGACTCCAAAAAAGTTGGTGGACTAGTGCTGGTGTCGTTCACTAAAGCTTTCTTAAATCTGGCCAGATGATTACGGCAGATGTCTATTGTCAGCAACTGCAAACCATGATGGAAAAGCTAGCTACTAAACAACCGAGGTTGGTTAATCGCTCTAGCCCACTGCTGCTTCATGATAACGCTAGACCACATACTGCACAACAGACGGCTACCAAATTAGAGGAGCTTCAATTGGAATATCTAGGACATCCACCGTACTCTCCGGACCTTGCCCCAACAGATTACCATTTTTTTCGAAATTTGGATAACTTCTTGCAAAGGAAAAAATTCAACTCCGATGGGGCAGTCCAAACCGCCTTCAAAAATTTTATTGATTCCCGTCCGAATGGTTTTTTTAGTAAAGGGATCGATGAACTACCTATGAGATGGCAAAAGTGCATAGATAGCAATGGTACATACTTTGATTAAATAAATATATTATAATAAAAAAAATCGGCTTTATGTTCCTCCCATACTAAACGCCAATTTCATATGTAAGGACCTAATAATAGACGACATTAAAAGTTTAATCTTTAATATGTCAAATATTTATTTAATAACTTTATCACAGCTGTCATGACAACATAGTAAACTGTTTTATCGACATCGCCGAAATTCTTTAATGACAGCTCACTGTGCGGCTAAATTTAATATTCAAAAATGCACATACATTTTTAGTATGCACTTTTTTTCATATAATATAATTCACAGCTGAAAATTTGTATCAAATATAGAGTGTAAACATAATTCTTTTTGAAACTTCTACAAAGTTTAAACGTTTATTAATGAAAATGCGTGTTACAGACTGATAGGTTTTAAAATAAATAATTAAAAATAAAAAGTCTGTCATTCGTCAATTTTTTATATTTTCGATTAAAATAATATTGTAGATATTGAGCTTTGGTAGTATTTCCAAATGTTTTCATTGAATTCAAAAAGTCGAAAACAATTAGAAGAAATAAACATGGTTACATTGAATTGACTTATAAACACGACAATGTAATTATATCCGTTTACCTCTTCAGCATAGCGACAGCATGGGATATTGCTTCATTAGTATATGACAATTAGTATACATTTGAAATATTGTATTTATCCGCCTAAAATACAATCCGTTTGCCAAGGAAATGGTCCTCTGTAATCAAGAAACAAAAAGCGTTTTGATCATTGGAACTTCATATATTTAGTGTTCACACAATTTAGTGTTAACACAAGTAGTATCCGGTTTTATTTTAATTTTAAAATGCGCACCAAACGTAAAACAAATATTGTGTCAAAGTTATACTTCATTCAAAAGGAAATTTTCTATTCTATAATATATATAATTATGTAAAGTAGATAAAAGTGAGCTTTTTCGACATCTATTTTTTCGAATCAAGACCTGATGGTTTTTATCGTAGAGGCATCAAAACTTGTAGTTGGCAAGAAGTTTGTAAATAATAAAGGAGAATAAGTTGTTTCTCATTTTAATTTGTAATTTCTTTTATTGTGTCCATTTTTCTTCATTATTTCGAAACAATCAACTTATATGTACATCCAATGTTAAATAAATTTAAAATAAAATTATCTAAATTAGTGTTTAAATGATATTGTTTTCTCTGATATATATTATATATATCCCGATATATATATATATAGATATAGCGATATATATATATATATATGATATATATTATATATATATATATATTTAATACGAAATAAATAAATGAAATAAAGAGAAATACACAAATATCAAATAATAAAACTGAAAAATTAAATGCTGGAACCTGAATTCGAACCGCGGACCTCTGTGTTTCGCGCACAGCGTGTTACCAATTTCACTATCCCAGCGACTTAACAAGTCGTCAATATTTGATAGTTATATGTTTCTCTTTGAATTATTAATTCACTTATTTATATATTTTTACTTAATTACTTTTTATACACTTTTCACACAAACGATCAAAATAAATTCATAAATATAGAAATATTACTTTTGGATTACGTTTATTTGGAAATTTACGACTGAATGTTGAAACAGACTTGATATTTTAAAAAAAGTACGCAAAGGAAGCAAGGGACTTGGTTCAGAAATAAAGTTGAAAAAAGTTTGTTTTAATTTCCAATTAACAAAAATGGGAATTTTGAAACAGAGGGGACAAACAAATTCCAATAGGGGGTGAGCGGAGGGAGGGTGGTATCACCTAATCCAATCATTTATTCAGAGTCGACTGGCAAATCTCGACTTCGTTAAAACGGTTCAAAACTTTCCCAATTATTTTCGTTATATGGTCTAAAAGTTTTTTTTAATGAACACACGTGGATGGAATACGAAAAAATGGGATTTGTCATAATATTACGTGACGGCATTGCGCGCTGTCAACACACTTTTTTTTAAATGTTATCAAAATTTTATTTCACGATATGTTCATTAAAGTTCAGTTAAAAAAATAAGAAGAATCAAAAAAACTTTTGTTTAAATTCCTATTATAAATTATAATTCTTGGCGTTCTATCTTTTCGAGGCACTTTATGAGTCATACGAATATAGTAAATGTGTGACTGGATTTCACCATTATAAACAACGATTAATTTATTTATATGATTTTATGATATAATTACTTATAATGTCGATTGTTTTCGAAAAATAAGAAAAATAGTGTTTAAAGCTTTCTAATAAATCATTAAGACAAAGTAAACAAATCGACTCACTCTGGTATCTATAACCAAAAATAAAATGACTCATTTTATATAGGAGAAAAAGTCGTAATTTTAATACTAGGATTAAGGAATATACAATAATTTTTCTGAATTTGCGTATCAAATTATTTGAAATAATGATTATTTTAATAAAAAATGCAGTTGTCGATATCCTCCATGTTGATAATAAAAGAAAGCAATTAGATAACTTGGAGGTCCTAGAAATAAGGAAGACTATTAATAAAAATAAATCTATTATTAATAACCAGAAGAATCTGACATACAGTCCTACCTTAAATATGTTCCCATTCACCTTACCGTCTGTCTCACTCTCCCATCCCATTTATTACTCTCCTCCCCAACCACCCACATACTTTAACACCTGACCCTAATTTTATATTAATTTAATTGAGGTGATATATACTGAGATGTTAATAATACATAAATTTAATACAAGCAATGGTTATGTCAAATCCCCAATTAAAGAAAAAACATTTAAATTAAAATATTCTTCAAAAACAGATATAATTAAAATCACCCGAAATACACAATAAAATTAAATAATTTCATACGACAAGAACAAGTCGATAAAAAGTATAATTAACCATATGTTGTAATGTTTACTGTTATGTAGTTTACCCTAAAGAACGAACAATGGTTCCAAAACCGGTTTATATTATCAAAAATATAGTGGTTTAAATGGATTTTAATGTTCAATTTAATAAGAAAAATAACTTATCAAACAAGTTATATATTTTTCAATAGGCGTGGAATCCCTTGTTACACAGATAGAATTTAAAATGCAATTATTTATCAAACGCTTGGTAGAGCCTTTCTAAAAAATTTCAGAACTAATTTTTCAGCCTTGCTACGACATAATTGAAATGCACTTCTAATATTTACAGTAAAAACATAATAATCTTTATTTAATTTATTTTTATCGTAACCCATCGAAGTTATTTATTAAAACCTGTCGGTTTCTAAAACTAATCCTTAAAATAAAAAAGTTATTTAATGTTTCTCATTTAAAAAAATAAAAAATTGTTGTATCTATAGAATCTTGTAAATAAAATTATGCTAAAAAAGTTAGGAAAATGAAGATGCTTAAATTTAGCTGGTTATTTTTTATATTGAATTATTTTTACACCCTGAACTCATTTCTGTCGACCTTAATTATCCTAAGTAAGACAAACATTATTTATACGTAAATTATGAAAATCCATATTTTTCTCAAAACTTTGATAATTTTCCATTAAATGATTCGAGAATACAGAAAATTAAAATTGTTATCACCTTTAAAGTAAATTTCTGTATTAGGTGAAAGTTGTGAGAAATCGTTCACATGAAAAATAATTTACGAAATACCAATTGAAAAATTGTAAAAACTGGCGCTATGTAAAAAGGTATCAACTTGGATAAACGCGAAACGGTTACGTGAAGGCTTCACAAAGATGTGGCGGTGGCTTGATAGCACTGCGAAGATGTAGATATCGGGCAGATGGCTGCTGCGATGGTTGCGGGTTGGCTCGGACTTCACACAACTTGGCACTGTGCTATCCCAGACGCTAGTGATCTGGACCAGACACGGAGACGCGGGAGATAACTCTGCTGCCAGGGTGACGAGGCCCGCCGGGAGTGCCTCCCAGACAGATAAGCCTGCATGAAGGTCTCGCAGGATTAACGGCTCAGAGAGTCTGTCCAGGGCGGCTATTATCAGATCAGAAAACCTTTTCAATTACAATCGCTTATTTGAAACCCTTGCGGTTCGTCTATTTTTTGTGAACATCAGGTAAGTTGTTAAATTGGTAGAATTTCAAATATTGAAAAAAAATTCGCTCACTCAAAATGTTAACATTTTTATTAAAATCATTTTATTAAATTATTAGATATTACTAATAAACAAATTAAGTAGAAAAAATAATAATCTACCACTATTAATAAAAGACAAAGACCAAACCAATGAGCCTGTTATTAAAAAAAGATGCATATTAGGAATAGGACAGAAAAGTGCATCTTAAAATGCTCTTATACTGTATAAAAAAATCTCAAAAGCAACCAAAAACCAGCAAAAAAAAAATACTTTCACGAGATGGTAAAAGCGAGAGGAACTGCACATGGTTGAAGTCTTAGAATTAATGAACATTTAAGAATAAACTGAAAACTAGTGGAAATCGCGACAATGTTCGGAAGGCTTCTGGAAATCCAGAATCCTATATATTACGCGAGTGTGAGTTGTGCGAGTGCGAAAGACAGAGCTGCTATTTTTGACAGCGAGCTGATACCATAAAAAGTGAAACCAGCGGGCGAGCAATAAAGTGTTCTACGAGTGGCGAATATTCTACAAGACGAATATAAAGCGTTACACAGACTAGTTCGAAATAAGTGATAATTAAAGCACAGTGCTCCAGTAAAGTTTGAATGTAGTAATTTTTTAATTAAAAAAATATTTATAAAATTTAGAATGTATAAAATAAATTGTTAAAATTTTATTTACTACCGCCGCACAGTGGTCGGAAAAGACAATCTGAGCGAGCGAAATTATTTTAGTGTTTATTTGTATTCTATATACCCATTAAATAATAATAATAAACCAATTTAAAGATATAAAAAATAAAATAAATGTAGTATTGAAAACTTGATTATACCACCTAACCACACTTTATATTTAATTCTAAACTTGTCTTTATGACGTCCACAATTGATCCACTTTCGACTTATTTGTCCAGAAAAATTTAACAAAGTTTTTTTTATTATACCTTGTTGTATTAATCGCCCTTAAAACAGCTTTTTTTACATCCTTTAGAAAAGTTCGCTACTTTAACCATACTCCAAACAGTTTTTTCCTTGGTAATCCGAGAGCTGGAAAATAAATAAATTCTGAATATAGGCGTACCAAAATGCACTCCGATTGATTTTATATCGTAGCCAAGGTGTTAGAGAACGATAGTTTACAACAATTAGAATCAATACAGGTCAATCCCAGTTTTGGCAGTCTAAGGCATGCAGAAAAAATTTACGATATTTTGTTAAAAACAAATCGTGGCTTTGTAGAATATTAATTGAATAAAAATGTGGATTATATTAAAAAAAAATTACCTAAGTTTATCGTTTCCATAGTTCGAAGAACAAAATTCAAAAATATAAACACACTACTTTGGTACAAACACTCGTATCCGACTGACAATAACTCAACTTTATTTTTTTGCAACATGTCACTACTTGCTCGACTAGATACGAGGGGTTTATTCTAGGTAATTAACTATTAGTGGGACTTTATTACCCAAGGAACTAAGTTTATTTCGCTGCACATATTTTATTTTTATTACGACTTTTTCCCACCTTTGTGCGCCGCAATCTTGTAACAACATATAACAAAGCAAAGGCAGCAATATAAAAAAATAATTTATAAGCAGTTATCTATACTTAATAATTAATAATTTTATAGAAAAATAGTGTAATGATTTATTGGAAATGTGATTTTGGTAGGGGTAGATACATTTTAAATTAGTAATCGTCTTTTTTTTTTGATATTTCTACCTTTAATTTTATAGCCCAAATATATGAAAATGGGGTTAAAAAGTCCCCAATACAAAAATACATAGTCATTTGTTTTCTTAAGATCTCTTTCATCAATATAATTTTAAAAAGGATAATTTTATTATACGTTGTATTATTTGGTTAAGGTTCAATATAAATGTCGATTGCCAGCCCCATAATTCAAGACCATTCTTTTTTGGGAGGTTCATACGTTATCACGAATATTTATTTAAAAAAAGTAACCCAAAAAAAACAAGTTTTTATTATATTCATTTTCTTTGTAAAATATAACAACAATTAAAGACGAATTAAAACATATAACATAACACTAAACTTACAGTAATTTAATATATTTCTAAAATGTCAGATGTTTTGAGCTTTGAGCACTTCATGCTTTGAAGATTAAATTCTAAAAACATTTGTCAGTCAATTTAGATTTTCGACATTCCTAGTGAAATACCTATTATGTATACCGACGGAGTAATTCAAATTTAGAAAATATTCCGCGACGTTATCGCGCCGCTATGCTAGTAATCAAACTTTTGTTATGATTCCAATTTGAAAAAACTATTGAAATTTAAAAAAATCCGAAATTATACGATAATTATTAATTTTTTTTAACAAAAATTTGATAGATCTTTTTGGTCGTCGCCACGAGTCTACTTGCCAAGTTTCAACTCGACTGGATCACGGGAAAAGGGTTAAAAATTGATCCAAAGTTTTTTCACCCGGCAAGCCGGCAAGCCGGCAAGCAAGCAGACGCCACGAGTTAAAAGAAAGGAAGTAAAAGTGAAAAAAAATCGTTCCAAAATTGTTTTTAACTAGTTTAAAACAAATTTGGAATGAAGGTGTAATTCAAATCTAATGTAATGTATAAATTTCTTTTAAAAAGGCGGATTTGTAATTTTTTCTACATTTTCAAATAGAAAAAAACAACACTCCTAATTACGAAATTGTATCTCAATTACGACTTCGTATTATTATGATTATAGAGTATAAATTATTTATAAACTACTAGTAGGAATATTATATCTGACTAATATGTAATGCTGAAAGGTTTACAATAGGTAGTATTTATACATTTTTAGATCATAACACGGGGTTTATTAAACTATTAAAATTCACGAAGTTCGCGCTCAAAAAAACTACGTCAAGCCAACTGTGTTTCTTCATTAATTAAGGTATGTATTCTTATTATAGTACATATAAAACCATTATAAAGTATCACTTCACTTTTTAATCGTCTTTTTAACTAATTGATTACGGCTTAATGCAGAAAATAGTATAGTTTTGTTTGAACGCGCAATTTGATTTCCGCGCAAATTGAATTCGCGTTAAGCATGGATTTCCTGTACATATTTACCTAATGATTTAAAAACAACGCTTGTATGGGCTGCAGGCTAGTGTTTAAATAATTAATTGTATTGAATGTACGTAATGTCATAATATGATTAGGTTGTATAATATTATAATCAATTTAATTGAGCTAGATTCTACATGATATTATCCTGGTTAAATTTAATTAATTATACGCAAATGTGCATGGATATGCGTATTGTATATACATGAGTAGTTTGACATATCTATGGAAACCTTGATGATACGACGGCAGTGGAATTTTAACGTAGTCAACTGAAATAATGTCGTAGATACATAACGCTTTGTACTTAATCGAGCAATTTCTTCTACCAGCTGATACTTGTTGCAAGAACAACTCTTAAAATTATGATAAAATTATACAAATAGTTTAATTCAAACAGTGTAATAATAATTTTGATAGAGTATTTACTTACGATATAATATTGATTTAATTTTCTTAAATTCAATTTTATTGTAAGAAAAAATGTTTAAACTTGTTTATACGAAAAATATAATAGTACATACATAATATAATGCAGAACAATAATTGAATATTGCAAATGAATAAAGCACTAAGGTCCAGAATGTTAATTTTAAGATAAAAAGTTAAAAAGCGAATATAGTATTTTTCTTCACACGTATGCTCATTATTTATATATTAATATTTTCAACACTACTACACCTCACGTGAGTTAGTCATTGTAATACTTAAAACTATAAAATACTCATGTCATTTGGCGAATGAAAAAATGACGCGGCACTTAATACTTATGCGATATGCATTCCCATATAACTAGGAAATTAATAGATAGGACTTCAGTGCAGTGTTTAATGTATTGGCGAGGGCGTATAGTACTTATCTGTATACATAATATATTAAATTATTTTTTTTGACACTTGATACTTTAATTCATTTCCAGTATTTAATTAATTTCAATAATAAAAACAATAACATTTTAATAAAAAATAATATATTTATGCACCCCGATAATTGCACTGTACGACCCATCTCTACAGCGGACGATGATGATGATAATATATTTTTATATAGATTTATATATATTATATAGATTTTTATAAATATTATTATACACAGAAGACTAGCTGTGCCTTCGCGACTTGGCACGCGTAGATTTTTAGTAACTTTTAGTCATATTTTATCAATTTGTGTATTAACCTTAACATATACATATATATCGTAGGCAGCCTTTATGTAGAACTTCTTAAGTTCTACAACTTCTGTATAGAAATTGTTTAAACATATCTTACAGTTATGGTATCGTTCGTAAAAAACTCATCGTTCGATCATTTTTGTCGACTTTAGTTGTTAAATAGGTCACCACGAAAAGCCCTTTTATTTTAACGGGATAATATTGTATAGCCTATATTCACTCCGAAAGTTCATTCTCAATATTGGTGAAATAATTTTTCGGAGATTAACTCAAAACTTATAAACTTTACCTCTTTATACAATTAGTATAGATTAAAATCATTTTGTTGGAGACATAGCGTGTAAAAAAATACCTCATCGAATGATATGTACAATACTAATAAATTAGACATTTTTTCATGCACTCGAAATGTGTTTATCCGTGTGGCGTTCTATTTCATGTATTTAAACACGGAACAAGTTGAGGGTAGATGGAAGGGTTGCCAAAGACAGAAAAGGGATGAAACCCCAATCATTTCGGATACAAAGTTCTTATCAAGGTATCGATGCCGAATAGTGTTTTTGCTTCGGTACTTTCTGTATTTTGGTCGGCGGGTTCGGAACACCGGATGGACTTTGGGATAACGGAATGCCTGTGGTTTAATGGTCACCCGTCCAGAGACAAGCATTTTGCATAGTCTAAAAAGCACTTGGAATGTGCAAAAAAATATGTACACGAATTGGTATGCATTTGTGTGATTTATCAAAATCATATAAATTCTAAAAATCTCACGGAAAATAGTGTTTGGATGTCACATTTTTATATCATCTATTTTTTATTAAGGATATTGTACTAATAATAAGAAGGTGAAATTAATTAATTTTATTTAATAAAATATTTACGACAGGTTATTCGACTGTGATAGTCCATGTGTGACACTAAGTACGTACAATATAAAGAATTGGGAAGCAGTATTGGGAGTTATATTTTTTTGCATACATAAAAAAACACGTGCTGTGTTGTGTACCTTGCATTAGAACCTTGCATTAGATAGAATTCGCATGCGCATTCTGTCAAGCTATGTTCAAATCTGGAAAGAGAAAATGACCATAATAACACATCATAAATATTATCACAATTATATTACGAAAAAAACATCATCAAATAGATAATAATTAACATTAACAGCGCTCGGAGCATATTTATGCAATTTTCATAACACAATTTTTAAACGACTTGAGACTTACTATCACTGAAAGATTTGGTAATTGCTTCGTGACGCAACATTTTAATTTAAAATATGTTTTATTTAAACTTTGTAATACACACAATATGTACACACACTACAATAGTAGTCATTAATAACTCATATTTTTTGTGTTTTACAAAGTAAAATAAAACATGTTTTAAATTACATTTAAGAATTATGTTATTGATAGATTTGGGCATTTACATTGTAGAGAATCAAAATGATTTTTAATAATCTTAAGAATTACCACTGGTTAAATATTTATCATTTGGAAAACCGACTTAGATCTTCGCTTTTGGATGGTGAATCGTGATATCACAGTGTGAAAATATTCTATTGCATGATGCGTACACGTTTCGTTGTATCCTAAAATTTTACTCTCAACACCCCTAAAGAAGAATAACTTAAAAAAATAAAAAATTATACTTGGTATCAGCGACGTCAGGATCACGACATCTTATCTTGATGATGGATGTTCCAACAATGTTGGGCTGAAAACATTGACCAAAAAGATAACGAGATAAGGGTGTGTAAAAACCTATTATACAAATCAAACAAAAAATCATTTTTATATTTTAGGTTCCTTGCGTAAGTTCCTAGAGTCTTTTCCGTATAAAAAAGCTTAAAAAGTCTTTTGTGACATATCATAGACCTGCTATTTTATACGGGTCACTAAGCTCGGCAACCAGTAAACAATACCTTAACAAACTGCATACAACAAAAATGCGCATGTTACACTGAGCAGCGGGAATCACACTTCTAGACAAAGTTCGAAATGAGCGCATAAGAATTAGCTTTAAAATCGCCCCAATTAAAGACAAAGTCAAAAAAAAACGTGTACGATGGTTTGGTTACGTCCAGAGACGCCCAGAACACCATATGGTGAAGCTTGCTCTAAATCTGCCAACGACAAAACGAAACGCCACTTGGTTGACGATGGTCAAAAAAGACAAAAGCAAAAGAAGACCAACTCGACGACAGAACAGCACAAAACCTGCTCAATGGAGAAAACGGATAAGGAAGGCCGACCCCAAGTAAATGGGAGTAACAATCTAGGAAGAATAAGTATAATAAGAAGAATCGTTTACATTGTTTAATAGATTGAAATTTTGTTTTGATTCTTGGCAAAAAATGGAATGACAAAAGTGTCTACAACGAATATTTCCGAAATAACCTTGTTTTTGTTTTAATGGAGAATTTATGGTATCTAGTGGATAGGTATATATGACATTATTGAACTGTGAATTGCTTCCGATAACCATTCAATAGTCTTCGAGGAATATCCTTTGATAACGGCGCTGCTCTTCATAACTGATTTGATGACTTCTTCACCTACAAAATTTTTTCGGGCATAGAATCGAAAAACTACAATAACTTTGGTCATCAAACGTAAATAACAGAAGATTAGTAGTTTATAAAAAAAAAGACAAATTAGACTCACCATAGAAAATTTATCAGAACATGTAATAAATAATATGAGGATGAGAATAATCTGCTCGACTGTACTATCGCTTTGAGTGTTCATTTTATATTGAGATAAACAATCTCACGTTCAACCCATTCCATGCGCAGGACGGCGGTCACAAATAGGTTTATTAACGTTATGTGTATTATACACACATTCATCATTGTATTCGAAGTGTATTCTTATATGGCGGCGATTCCGCTTACAGAGTTAAGAGTCGGAGTTAAAATTTATATAGTACTCGAAGGTGATGTTGTGCGCGCGCGTCACTGCCGACGTGGCCACAGCCGAGAAGAGAATACATAAGTAGGTGGAGCCGCGTGCGTTCCCGTTCCGTGATGTTACCTAAGAATAGGCATCAACATTTTTTTAAATAATAAAAAAAATATTATGAGATGCTTTAATAATAATAACTTCTACGAATTTGCAAATCACCTTTTAGAGTCCAATCATATTTTTGATACAAAAACAGGGAAAAATATTAAATACTAATAATAATTTGGAAAATTTTTATATTAGTAAAGCCATAAAAAACAGCATTCCTCTAATTAATTATCAAATTAATTTCCCTTACAGTTCTTTGTTTGATTTAAAATTACCAGGTAAAACCAAAGCTTTGACACCACCCTGTCTTCCTCTCTCTTCTATTCAAATTCTTTCTTGATAAAAAATTCAGTGCATGTCGGCATTTCGTTAGAGTAACACGCATGTGAAGAGTATTTTGTGAAGGTGTTGGTGTGTAAATAATACAATGGGTGTGGTGTATAGTGTTATTTACATGCTAGTGTAGTGGTTGTCCTGACTAAGAGATGGGTTACGTCTCGAAACCGGTAGACAAAAAAGTCGTTTTTAGTGTTACTACCTACTACCTACTAACCTACTTACATAAATATTTTGTTAAAATGTCTGATCACAAGGTTAATGGTTTAAATATTAATAATATACATGTGATACTTTTCACATACTGTCTTTTGAAAATAAGTAAAACGATTCTTAGAGCTTTGAAGATGAATTTTTATGTATGTAAATAAATTTGATTTTCGGGTCATGTCCGAAAATTCGTTACGTTAGTGAACATGGGTCGTCAGCATGACGTACATGATCAGCTTTGCGACAGCCGTCGTTCAGTATATCTCCTACCGTTGCCGATATCGCTCCTAACATCGTTAATTGGAAATGTCAACATCAACCGTCAGATGTCGCCAACATACGTCCTTCAAGGACGAAATTAATTACTTAGTTTAGAAACCGTGTTAGTTTATGCTTAGTACTTATCTATCGCTCAATAATTAAGATTAATGCGGTTTATTCTTTAATTGCAATAAAATATCTTGAGTGATTATAGACGTCTCGAAGAGACGAAGTAATTTTTATGGGAAAGTATGTCTCGAAGTATTTTTTTGGCCTAATTTTAAGTAATGGTCTGGTTGCCTCATATATACTGGCGTTCATAATATACCGGCGTGCGTTTAAATATTTATTCCAGTAGAGTACAATTAATAGGAGAGCTTGAAGGTAAGGTAGTTAGTTTGATGTATTACATTATAAAAAGGTCTAATAATAATACTATATATATATGATATATATATATATATATATATATATATAATATATATAATTTTCCGCGGCGTTATTGTATGTAACAAACAGTACTTCTGGACTCCTTCGCGTTTCTGTAGATGGTCTCCTGAGAAGACCTAGGCCGACGTTTCGACACGGTATCACGTGCCATTGTCAAGGCTAAAAAGGCCTCAATGTCACCCGCGAACAAGTACGGCTAGTCCGTAACTTTTGAGGCCTTTTTAGCCTTGACAATGGCACGTGATACCGTGTCGAAACGTCGGCCTAGGTCTTCTCAGGGAGACCATCTACAGAAAACGCGAGGGAGTCCAGAAGTTACTTTTGTTACATATATATATATATATAAATAGCCATAAATTATTCATTTGCATACGGTGCAAGCACCCTTGAAAAATTAGTAGAAATAGAGAGACATTTTTGCAGGTTAAATAGTATTACAAAAAAAACACAAGAAAGCAATCAAAATAAAACATAAATCACAAAGGAATTACACATTTTAAAATAACAAAATATAAAAAGTAAAAAAACTTTAATGAAATAAAACATTATAGTATGCGAAAAATGAATAAGTCAATAAACAAAATCTATAAAAACCATATATGTACATTGCATAGTAAAATATTAGAATATGTTTCTATGAAAATTGTCCCTGTCTTATAATCGACTGCATGTTTCTCTTGAAATAGTCATGTAATGTTTGTACAAACTCACTGTACTCATTTCCCATACTGTTTAATAAAATATTAGATTATGTTACTATGAAAATTGTCCCTGTCTTAGAATTGACTGCATGTTTCTCTTTAAATAGTCATGTAATGTATGTAAAAACTCACTTCCCAGTCTGCGTAGTTTTGGCAGGGATAAGTATATGCGATGTTTAGTTCTCGTTTTAATATTGTTATATATTAATTTTTATAAATTATTTATAATATTATTATTTTATAGTTTAGTTTTTAACGCTACAACAGGCCATGATGCCCAATTATTGTATTGAAACACTTTTCAATAAAACCCAGACTTGAGAAAATCACATAGATATCATATGACCTCACTAGGAATCGAACCGGGTACCTCCTGTATGAGAAACCAGTGACCGCCAATATCGTAAATTAATATATGTTTTGAACTCGTCATCGGAACTCTAAGACATTGTTCAGAAAAAAGATCAGAGCTGTCAATTTGAGAATAGATAATTTTTTACAGAAATATAATGATTATATAATTTTTCAAATTAAAAATATGCCTCTGTATTTTGACAACAAGTCGGTAAACGAAGGCAGCCTTCAATAACCACCCCCGGATTTCCGCATACCGATATGGGAGGTATATTCGATGTTTGTATCACCGGATATTCTTTGGGCACAATAGGGACAAATCCTATGGTTGATTTCCGGTGGTTAAATATGATATGAAGGCGTGGATGGTATCGGGTATTTAATTTAGCTCATCCCATCCATAAATAGTATTCAAATTTAAACCAGTCACAAAATTTTTATGTGTATTATATATTTGTATTAAATATTTAAAATATGATATTTTTAACTGACTGCAAAAATTATTTGTTAAGAATCAAATATATCAAATGTCAAAGCACTTTCGACTGGATCAAATCACAGGCATATCATTTAAATCCTTAGCCCCATTAAGCTCTAGCATTAAAAAATGTTACATGTTAACTGATTAGTTATTTGATCATTAATCAAATGAAATATTCAGATAGGTACATAGTAGTATGAAAATAAATTATAATTGTAGGTTATCAGTAGGCAACACATATTTTGTACTTGTATTACGAGTTATATGCCAAAATCCTCCGAAATCAAATGTTACATAATCCTAACCTGACCTACTATAGTGTATTTCAGAAAATATTTCAGGTTTGATTGATAATTAATGATTCTGCCAATTCTTGAGTTAATACTATTTCACTGATTAAAGAAAATCACAAAAGCGAAATATACAAGAGGGCGATTGCTCATGGCAGAAATACAGGACGTGCTAAAAATCACGCTTTGATTGTTGTGAGAGAAACAAACAAGTGTGGAATGAGAACACTAGAATATTTTGTGGAATTCAGAAGGTGATTGATGTCAAACGGCAAGGCCTATCTATGAACAGATGTATGAATGGAAGTGTATGATGTGAAATTGATGTGTATCATATTATCATTTGTGATGTTCAAAAATGAAATGTATTAATATTGTAATATTAATTGTGAAAATGTAAATGTAAAATACAATCATATTGTAATATAAATTGTAAAAATGAATCTTGTAAACAAACGTTTCTTTTGTAGGTTTTGTGGGGCTAGCGATGTTCAAAAACAAATTGTGTGGAAAATAAATAAACTAAAAAAAAACGTAAGTCTGGCGGTCGCTGGCTCCTACTTTAGTAAATTGGCAGCATAATAAAAACTCCCCCTTTCTCAGGCTCATAAGATTATTGATTATTGTAGGATAATTGGTGATTATTATCTCAGCGCAAAATAAATGAGACGGACTTATTTATATACATCTTCTTCTTTTTCTTTTTTGTAGATCTGTTGATCTGTGCCACACAAAACTAAGCCTCCTGGGATGACGAGGTCCAGCTATCCCTCCATCTTTTCGGTGGTCTTCCCGGTAGGCGTTGTTCAGAGGGGATTTCATTCGCTGCTATATGAACGAGTCTGTCACCGTCCATTCTGGCTACGTGATCCCGCCAGAATCTCTTTCTGGATCTACTCCATCGTGCCATGTCCTCCATTTTGCATGTTTTCCTTATGTCTTCATTTCGGACACGGCCAAGTAGTTTTTTTCCAGTAATGGATCTCAGCACCTTCATTTCAGTTATTCTGAGGAATTTGGTGCGGACAGTGTCAGCCCGCGTTTCTACAGCGTACGTCATAATAGGTTGCACGCATGTTTTGTATATTTTGACCTTCGGTACACAGATTGCTATGGCTACAGATTTCTACATCTAAATATCTGAAGTTCATAACTTGTTCCACAGGCTCATTTTCAATACTCAGCTTACATCTTGTGATATACGCGTATTTTTATATAAATATACGGTTTATACACGCGTAAAGATTTTATGAGAAATCTAAAGATATCCGTTAAATTTTAAATAACGAATTTTTATATTTTATACTTATTTTTAATCCACGAGTACAGGAAACGTCTAGTGAAAATTAACTTGAGCGAGAAACGTACTTCACATAGAAGTTATATATGTACGTAATAAAGGTGTCGTTACAGAACTAACGATAACGGTCGCTGAGGAACGGTTCCGTTAAACGGCGAGGCGTAATGCCTGGGGAATAAAAACGGTAAAGCATTCTATAGAGTTGGCAGTTTAAATAAATAATGTATAAGAGTAAAATAAATACAAATAAATGAAACATTTAAAAAAAACATTGTTTGCTATGTTCTACCTGTGGTGTCTGTATACGTGTGAAAAATTTATAGGTAATGCTAAAGAAATCCTTAACATTCACCTGCTTGTTAACAAAATTTTGACAAAAATGAAAAATTTGGATTATCTTATCCGAATAATGATAACTTCGATATCTATCTGTTTATGTCTTTTTTCAACTTTTTTCTTCTTCTGTTAAATAAATACATATTATAATTATTAAAAGTACCGTCATTTTCCCTTTTTCATGTGTCATTACGCAAGTTTATCCCTAACAGAGTAAGTAATCGGCAGGGACGTGCAGTGGGAACATCGCAGCATGACTTTTAATTAAGAGCAATTATTTGGAAAAAAAATCGTATTACAACATATATTTCGTAATATTCCTATCACAATTGTTATCAAAGTATTCGTATTTTGATATATCATAAAAATCTGTAGCATAAATATTTGATTTCTATTTTTTTTCCAAAATATACGATTACAAAAAAGTCATGCTTCGGCGTTCCCACTGCACGCGCCTGGTAAATGCAAAAACTCAAACAAAGATGTCTAAATCAGATCTTTATGAAAATATAACCTATAGAAGATCCCAAAGGATTTTCCTTGGATGGAACCGATTGAAGCAACTTGCCATAATGGATTCAGTGAAGATTATAATAATGTTGAGGGTGTCTTAGAAGATTGGTATAATTGGCGGCCTACGGTGACGTGCCTGAAAGATGAGGGTTTCACTTTCATACATCTTCTCTTTGTCTACGGTGTTGGGTTATTGAAGATTTTAACAGGGTGGTCCTAAAGTATTTTGTTTATATGATCAGTCCAGGAAAATAAAACACTCAAAATTAATTAAAGTTTTATTTATTAACTTGAATCACTGGACACGAATTTAATCGGGGCACCGTTCTTTAATTTACACCAATTTTGTAATTTGCATTAATTATCACTAGAATATTTTACAAATACGTTTGTAGGTATATTTATATTATGCTTTACTCTTATCTATCGCTTGTTTATGGTCAAACCTGCACAGTTTCGCCTTTCTATGGTCACTTCTTGCTTGTGAAAATAAATATCCCTTTATACTCAACGTTGGTTCGACAAATAATCGACAAATGATCGACTAATTTCTCCACATTTTCAGTGGTTATGGTTTCTTCGAGAAGAGTTCGGATAATTCTAAAGACTCGATAATGTGTAGTGACTATTGTTTTAGACTGTAGTGACAATATTTTCTGTACTGTATTTTCCTCGATCACATGTGTTCTACAAGTCATTCTAAACCATCTCAGTGATAATTACTTACTTCTTCGAAAAGGACCACGGATATTTAGTCCAACGACAAAATGAAATTTTGGTCCAACTACAAAAGATCCACGAAAATTTGTTCTAATACAAAATGTCCACTACGAAAATCCTAAACGGTAAAATTATTATGTTTTTATCCTAATAATAATAATTTTGTTTTCTGTGTGTAACTCCATTTTAAAAAACTTTTATCTATTTATTTTTAATTAATACTTATTCTTTAGGAACCGTCTCACAGAGACTAAGTTACGGAGCATCAAAATGATGCTATATATACTAGGGCTTAGCAAAGACGTGAACCAATGATCCGTCATTTTTGACGGGTTGCAGCTTGTTAAAAATGAATAATAACAATAATAAATAAGCCTGAAAAATAATATTTTCAATTTTAATTCCTTAACAATATTTTTTTAAGTATGTTCTGAAAACACAATAAATGGATTCTGTCCATTGAGGGATAATTATCAATTTAAAAAAATATATAGAAATCTAATTTCTTATTTCTATTGAAATGATTTATACTGATACTGACAAGTCTCAGAAAACGCCGAAGCTATTTATGTGGGAAACTTACATGTTTCAACGTTACACGCTCCAACGTTACACGTTCCAACGTCACACGTAAACATACATGTTTAAATAAAATGTGAAAACTTTCTTACTCCAGGATCTCAACTGCGTTGACCTTTTTTCTTACTAATTAATGCCACGGTAGCAGTTAATCAGCGCCGGCCATAATTCTCCCAGACCATCGAGAACTAATGTCTGTCTTTGATGGTCACATTTTTAAACTGGGTCGAAAGCGCTGTCCAATTTTACCCCAAGACAAAATTACCCCACTTCAAAGATCAGACTCTGGTTAAGGGTCGGTCCCCGTTTTTTAAAATAACCGAGCAAGTGACGCCCGCTCGCAAAAAAATCCATTTAACGTGTCGGAAAAAATAATTTTTCGTGAATGAAATGAGACCTTTTGCTTTACGTCTTAAGTTGGTTGAATTATGGGTCCCGCCGAAGAAGAAATTTGAAGCCGTTAAGTACGGCCGGCTATCGTTACACCTACAGTTAATGTAATATTCAATTATTTTCAAGGGTCTGGGCTATCGTGGTTTGAATATAAACTCCAGCTGATCACTGGAAATGGAGCCGAGGAGGTCATTGTCGGCTGGAAATACTTTTAACATCCCCAAAAATTGAGCATCACAAAGTTTGAGCTCGTATCCAGCGAATGCTTTTATAAAATTATTTATAAATTCACGTAATTTAACTAGATCGCTATATACAACAATAATATTAATAATAGGTGTACCCATAAGTAATCAATTATTTTTGGTGTGGAATGTTTGCTTCAGTCAAGCTCAGTAAAGTGAACGTGTAAAGACGTGTTTTATACGCAATATTATAATCCGTGGTCTTGTGACTTGTGACAATTAAATAATTTTTTATTTATAACTCTGTTGTAAAATGGCGGACAATCAACTAACTGAAGAGCATTTACATCATTGCATGCTGTTTCATTTTCGATCGGGTGTCAATGCAACGGTTGCAACAAAGAAAATTTGTGATGTGGAGACGTATTGAAAGTAAATAAGTGCCAACGTTGGTTTAGAAAATTTTCCGATGGTGATTTTGACTTGTCTGATACCGATCGAAGTGGGCGCCCGGCAGGTTTTGATAATGACGCTTTAAAAACACCTGGAAGAATATTTTTCTTAAAAGTCTACCAACAAGATGACCAAAGGTCCTAGATAACGATGGAGATTAAATTGATTAATCTCTCGATCTTTTTTTGTTGCCACTTAAATAATTGATTACTTATGGGCACACACATTATTATTTTAAAACATATAAAAATCAAGACATATTAAAAATGTCTCTTCTTCTTCTTCTTCCTCAGCCTTCATCTGCTGGATATAGGCCTTTTCCATACGCTTCCATAATTCCTTGTTATTTACTAGTTGTAGCCATTTCTTCCCCCTCACAGAGGCTATATCGTTGGCCTATCTCTTTTGAGGTTGTCCGACCGAGAACTTTTCTTTTATTTTCCCCAAGTCTCGATTTCAGAACTCTGGGAGTTCATCTTGTAGCATCTTGTCTTGCAACATAAATATCTTGCCCATTGCCATTTTAGCTTCGCTATACGATCCGTGACATCCACTACTCTAGTTCTGCGCCTAATTTCATCATTTCTAATTCTATCTCTTAGGCTTACGCCAAACATGGATCTTTCCATGGATCGTTGGATCGTTGTGTGTATTTGAGCTTTTCTACTCTTTTCTTTGTAAGGGCCATCATCTCCACTCCATACGTCTTCACATGTCTCACAGAGACGAATTTATATTTTTTTATGGAAAAGTAGGTATGGCAGTCTTTGGATGTTTATAAGGCTAACGACTTATCATACGGCTGGCTTAAGTGATCACTTTACACAATTTAACGTTCACCATTTATTTACACCCATGATAGAATTTTCTATAATGGGTGGAAATAAATCAAAAAAGATTCGCTTTTTACCTTGCATCTTAAAATGAACATTTTCTGGAACATTCTGGAATTCTTTTCAAGTATTCATATATCCGTGATACTAAAGTTTTTTTATTTTGATATTCCGTAGCACTTTAAGGCCTTTTTCTACACTGGAGAACTTCAACATTCGCAATTCTATCCACCCAGAAAACATTCAATATGCGTCTATAGAGCCACATCTCAAAAGCTTCGACTTTCGGATAACCTCATGGTTTATTGTCCATATAACTACAGTACATAACTGAATAAAATGTAGTAGCAATATATTGAAAAGAGAACCGTGGTTTTGAAAGCGATTGAGTTTTGTAGTTTTTGCCACTCTAACCCCGGGAAGCCTACAATGCTCCGCTACAGGCGAAGTGTTCCGCTAGCATTGAATCAGAAGTCAATTACTTACAGGCTTGCAACGTTCCCGATAAAGTGTCCCATTGCGACATTTCTTTTCACTGTATTTTGAAGCGCTATTTCCCGGAAAAATAAACGATCCCAAAGCTATGTTCACAGCCGAACGATTAGGGAGGTTTACTGAGTTGATTTAACACGAAAAAATGTGATAAAAATTTCGACTGTTTTTCGTTGAAAATATTATTTTCTGCGCGACAAGGGGATTTATGTTTTTTTTTGAGATGTTAGAATTTTAAAATGATTTAATGTTTTATAAAATTAACGTTTAAAATGTACTTAAGTATTTGTATGAAGCTAAAATATGTATTTTTCGCGTCATCTACTTTTTGTGAGAAACCTTAACCTAGAAAAGAGTACCTACAGTGTTCAAATAATAGCAAATCTTAATTTTTATACATTTCTTTTAGTTTTTTATTTTTATTTATATAATTAATAATATATATAACATTTTATTACAATGATACTTAGAAAATGTTTTAAATTCAGTTATTATACTTTATACTCACATAATACATTATAAAATTGTATTTAAACCGCTTATATTATATTACTAGTTTCTATATCTTCACCGGATTAACTGAGACCGACCATCATCATACACACACCACAGCCAAACTCTCATCACTCTTTACACATACCCCCATATCTGTATACAACGTCACGCACAGAATACATACGCACTCCACTCAGCCACAATCCCATACACCTCACTCCACTTCCCCCTCTAACTCCCACTCCTATCCCTCTATTTAATATATGCTATCTTTATTGCTTGATTTAACATTTTATGCCGTGGATCTCTATAATTGGTCTACGAATTACCCAATACGTTATGTATTATTATAATAAATTGTATACTGTTGAGATTCACAAAATAAAAAAAAATAAAATAAAAAAAAATAAAAAAAATACTATTAACTATGGTAATTACTAACTAAGTAACTTCGAGCATAGAAATATTGCTTGCGATGACCACGGTGGTCAGCGAAAGAATGAATGCACCTCTTAGTGTTCGAGATTTGATTAGCCGCATCGAGCCTCTGATTGTTGGATGTCGCTCGATGCATGCGGCTAGAGTCGTGACGGGTCTGAACCACCACTTTTTTTTAAACTTGTTTCCGTCCACAAAAACAAATATATAGTAAGAGAGGTATCCTTTGGTGGAGATGTGTTAGAAATATAAATTTGCATGCGTGAATTTTTATCTGCCCGCAGTCGCTGGCAATCAATCTCTGAGTGAAGAAGTGTAATTAGTAGGTACCCGTCAAATTGTCAATTGACGGAAGAACTTGATTTGCCAAGAGTTTGGCGATTTCCAGGTGAAAACCGTTTGCAAGATTCAACAGGCTTTTGGGGATGATGCTATGGTTGATGATGGGGATGATGCTATGGGTGTAGATATATTAGTGGACACCGAACTGCGTCCTGGTAGGCTCTCAATAAACTGAAACAACAATGGGATTGACCAAGTGCGAAAGTTGGTCTTGCAGGATGGTCGTGTGGTCCAGAAATTCGTGAACGAGATAGGAATAAGCATTGAATCAGTGTCATTTAATTTTGACCGCCGATTACGGCCATACAATGGCTACGGCGATCGGCAAAAGAGTGTATGTACCTCTCAGCGGTCGAAACCTGGTTAGCCGCTTTGAGCTCCTGATTGGTGGATGTCGCTCGATGTGTGCAGCTAGAGTCGCGACGCGTCTGGATCACCACGAAACTATACATTTTCTAAAAATATTCCGGATATCATTTTTTAATAGTTTTTGGCATAATAGCAAACAATATACTATACTATAAAACAATAAAAATATTCGTTAACCCGCAACTAAACATAATCCGATACGATTCAAATATGGTGACGTTAGTTCCACGATTGTCCATTCCCTAGATAAATTAGTAGACCTATACTCCATTTGACGGATAATTTAATGGTGTGAAAATATTTGGCGCACAATGCGCGCTTTTTGACGCTATAAATATTTATAGCGTCAAAAAGAGGCAATTTTTAGAAGTAAACCTTTTCGATCAATCTATATTCTACTGTTTTTGATACAATTATTAGGGCGGTCATACACAATTTTTTTTTTTCTATTTACTTTCTTTACATTTTATGATATCTAGTTCCACAAAACGTTTTAAAAGACGTTTGTCTGTAGGAGCATTTTTACAATTGAAAGTTACACTATTACAAAATATTATTCACTTTATAAACATAAGAGATAAAACAACATAAAATAAATTTTCAGTTCAAAGTTAAAAATTTTAAGCAAATTAAGAAAAGATCAATAAATAAAGAAAATAGCAAATTCAAAATATATATAGCAGAAATTAAGGAAAGAGAAAGAGAAATATATATACATATATACATCACTAATTATTCATTGACATTATCAAAATAAAACACTTCACATCATTTCAATATTAATATAGTTCATATATAACGTATGTCGTTTTCTATTAACCACTTTTTAAGTTCTGACACTGATTTTGGAGTTTTTAGGCCTAATGGAAAGGTACTTTATATTTTGTTCAAGAACATTGGAACTCGATATTCAAGTGTCCTCAGACCATATTTGTTTGTTATTTTTATACTGATTCACAGAACAAGACTGAATGCTAAACGGCAGCGTGGCTGCAGTCAAGATGGTAATTAAAAAAAAAAAACAACTTAATACTTAAACCTTGGTGGATGGTAAGCCGGTCGGAACTTTCCAGCTCATTGCCCGCGTAATTTATTCACGTTTGCTGTCTTAGCGTCGTGTCGGACACGGTGTTGGCTTATTTCCGTAATAGGTTGCGTCACATGACCCTACATATTCATTAGAACGAATAAGGCTCGAACGAACGAACTCGAAAGCGCATTAGAGACAGTTCATAGGTGAGCATGAAGCGAGTGACGTCTCATTTCCCCCTATTTCCAGGATATCAACATCGTTATAATATCCTCAAACAAATTATCCTATATCCAGCAGTGGATAGAAGAAGGCCGAAGAAGGAGATATACAAAAACAAACTAAAAATATGTTATTTAAAATTATCATTCAGAGGATAAGTCATAATCAACCATGTCATTTTCTTGGAAGACTGTCGACTCCATGAACTAAGGCTCTCCAGTGCCAAGCATGTAAAGGTGCCACTTTTGTCTTCTTTACACTTTTTTACTTTGAAGCAAACAAACTGCTTCAGGCTTGTCCTTATTATTATTATTTTATTTGTTTACACCCATTATAGGCTTTTACATAAAAAATATAACATAAAATTCAGAAAGCGCATACATTAAACAATATCAGTTTTAAGCAGCGAAATATAAAAAGTATCAGGTATGCACCAAAACATATAGTTAATTCATCGGAAATATGCTTGACATCGTGAAATGACTCCGCAGCTTTTCACCCATTCCCAAAGTAGCGTAGCATAATGTGAAATATATGTGAATTTTGACAAATGACATAATATAATTTTTATATAATATAATGGCGAGGTTTTCACAGCCTTTTGGGTCGAAATGTTCTTACGAAATAAACGCTACCAGACTACGTGATTTCGTAATTTTTCTTTGTAAAATTGAAATTTTAATCAATAAAAATAATATTTGGTTAATTTATATAGCGCCGTTTTCGAGAATACTCACCTCAAAATTGCAGCATATTAGGTAAAATTTCAGCAATTAGAGATCATTTGGATGAACATAAACATTGAGTTTCTTTCATATTGTTACGTGTGGTAGAGTGATAAATATGAATGTTATTGTACTATATAACTTATTAGCTGTTCGTACGCGGCGTTGCACGGGTTAAGGATTAAATTGAAAATAAATTTGTGGGGGGAAACAAAAATTTGATTCGAACGGTATAGATTTGAATCAAAAATATATCAGCGGAGGAGAAGGGTTAAAAGAATAGGGGGAAAATGTCTCGCATATTACCCGCCGAGTCCTTGAGAATAGGTTTTCAAATTTTGAGTCCGATCGGTCAAACTGTTCAGATTTGCATCGAAAATATATCAGGGGAGGAGGAATGTTAAAACAATAGGGGAGAAATGTCGCCTATGTTACCCGCCGAGTCCTAAACAATTAGTTTCCAAATTTTGAGTCCGATCGGTCAAACGGTACAGATTTGCATCGAAAATATGTTAGGGGGAGGGGAAGGGGTATGAGAATAGGGGGGAAATTTTACCTATGTTACCCGCCGGGTCCCAAAGCATAAGCATGCAAAATTTGAATCGAATCGGACAAACGGTATGGATTTGTATAGAGAGCAGACAGACAGACGTTGAGTTTTATAGGTATAGATAGCTAATTAATATAAAGTTAAAATAAAAAAAAAAATTAAAATCAATAATTTTTGATGGGTTAAATAAAGTTGACACGAATAAATAATGAAATAAAACAATCAACTTTGTTTTTTGTTGACACGTTTTAATACAATAACTTATGTATATTTACATATTAATGTTAATGTTATATAAATATTAATGTTTTTGTTTAAGAATTTATAGAGCATCCGGAGACATTTTGCGTCAAAAAGTACATCAATTTATATTTCTGCAGAAATAAATAGTGCCTCTTGCACTCCGGTAAACATGAAAAAGCAGACATCTCCGAGGTTCAGATTCTCAGCAAATTAGGCGGGTAGGTGGCCGCTGGAGGGGGACGCGAGGGTCGTAATTCAAATTCAGAACGCGACACAAAATCAAAGAGGGAAAAAAGGGGATGAAATCCGGTTCCAGAATTCACCGGTGCAAGGTGGTCGTGACTCCGAGCGCGTCCTTGATCAAATTTACTCAAACGGTTTTTAACATTTTATTTGTATTAATTTTTAATTTGAAATTTCAGTTCAGTGTATATAGACGTACCACTATAACTTGGCGTGCGAAGGAGGGCGTCACTGTCGCGTAACAGAAGTTGCCAGGGTGTAAATTTATTACAAAATACATAATGTATTGAATGACCGGTGACCAGTGTCAGAACCTTCAATAGAAATTTGGTCGGGTAACAGCGCGCTCCGCGGCGGCCGCTCTATCTGTTAATCTGTCAAACGGTAATATCGGTCCATTATTTGCTTTTTCAGCTTCGCAAAACTTTAATACTTCATTGGAAATTGTTCTTGCACCACCCGGACTGTTTTGGATGTTTTGGACATAATAATTCAGTGTTTATTGGTAATCAAGATGACACAGCTCGCGCTCTAAGACGAGAATGAACTGAATGACAGGGCGAGGGGTTACTGCCGGATGCGGGCGGGGCGGGTTTTAGTTCCAAACTCCACGCCAATTTATGTTGGGCAGGCAATAGCAACTACTCCAATTGATATGTTCTTATCGGTAACCTACTTGGACCAGTGACTAGGACTTATCGCATGGCAAGCCGCGATCAGTTTTTTGGGTTAGATGAAGGATTAATATTGATGGTTTAATCGTTATTTTAACCGTTTACACATGCTAGGTACTTTTATTTAAGATTTATATCTGATTTTATCGATAATTAGTAACTTAGATATAACTATTGTATAGTACCAACGGTTGCCCGACGAACTGCAACAACTCGGTTCATAATCATTGATAAAATCGGACCTTAAATATCGGTTATTAGGTTCCTGGATAAAATACACAACTGGATTGCAGAATCCCATTGTAATAAAAGATGGTGGTATAATAATGGTGTATATGGTACAAGTAAAGCAGTATATGGTACAAGTAAAGCAGTATATACGACATGACAACTAAGTCAATCGTCAGTATGTGATTGGGGCAAACAAAAGCTTTATTAAAAAACGATCAAAACATTCGTGAACTCGCATGTAAACAGAATGTAACAACTGAAAATAATTAAATATGGCTTCGTTATTGAGACGTTGTTCTCTTCAAAAAAAATGTGCATTTAAAAAAAAATCCACTTTCATGTTTTATCGACTTTCAGCCTAAAACGGTTCCGTATTCAAAAGTTTCGAAACTGACAGCCGATTTAAATGTCGAATGAATGATTTTTTTTGTTTTGAAAACGAAAATCTCGTTTTTACAATAAATAATTTGGTATAAGCTTAAGAGATAGAATAAGAATTGTTGGGAGGGGGGGGGGGAGGGGGGGAATTGTGGGGGGAGAAATTGTTACAAGAGGCTAGCAATAGAGTAGGAAGGAAGGGTATGGAAGAGGCCTATACCCAGCAATGTTGAGTTGAATGCTGAAGAAAAAGAAGAAGACACACGACTTTGACGTAACTCACATCATCCACTATGCTTAGATAAGCTCTACATTTTTACCTAATTTGTTGATTCTTTATTTTGCCATAAAAGAATTTGCGTAGTGTGTAGTCTGTGTAGTCTCATCCCCACTTCATTATTTTTTTTGGTTCCTTTTCTGCCAGTTCCAGGTTTCATCAGTGTTCACTTACTTTGAAGTCACCCATCTCTCGATATCTTACTCAGACTTCCCTCTTCTATCAAACATACTTCCCAAATACACAAACTGAAATTGATACAATTGAAACTTGAATGCTGTACAGATTAAATATGATAAATGAAGCTTAGAAAGCTAATATTTGACGTCGCTTACCTACATAACTATCGATATTAGGATGTTATTGCTTGATCATTTTCAACCCGTAATTTGGGCTGGTATAAGTAATATGGAATAGCTCTGTTATACCCTGTATAATAGCGGTCAAACTATGATTACTAAAATAACGCAAACAAATTCACGTTGACGATAGAGAAGAATTTTATATTTGCGCTAAAAATTTGTAAAATACCTGCTTTGAAAACTGTCAAAATATTGAATATTTTAATGAAAAATGCCCGTCAAGTGAAAGTTGGAAGAGGAATTAATGCAAAAAATGATTAAACCATTGCTTAATTGGCGGCAAAAGTTCCACCGCATTCGTTTCGAATTTGCATTGAATTAAACAAAACGTTTAAATCAAATTAAAAAGTTGGACGGGCCCGAATATGAATCGGTTGACTTTAGGGAATAAGTTTTTCTCTCCGCGAAGCGTAAATCAAACGATTGTTACCCAAACTTGGGGTCATTAACAAACGAACACCATACAAATATTTTATTACTTCGCCTTTAGGATACTTTAAAATGCCGCGGGCCCGGATTATTCTGGAAACTTCGTCTCGGGATACAATGGCGGGAGAGACCGGACGGGAGAACTAAATCTTTTTGAACGTGCCTTTGGCGGGAACGTGCCCGGAAAAAAAAACGATCGGGAGGAGAGTGGGGAGTTGGGACACTCGGCAAAACTTGGATGTCCATTTTATAGGGAAAAGTGTTTGACTGTTATTTGCGGGAGTCGGGCGACGTTACGTTATACCCCTTCACCACGCTGTGCAGATGATTACTTTTGCTCTTGGGATTGAGCGAGATATACATACAAGCACAATATCATATTTGTTTCTGAACTCGTCGGCGTACGAGGAAGGTACGTGCAATATTACATGGATTCATAGAAATATTTGTAAATGGAAGAAAATAAAACGTTTATATAACGCCGATTCACCGGCTTGGTAACTAGATTTCGTATCTCGTTGACTGCTGAGTTAAATAAATGTTTGGACTTGGAATATACTTATTTCTGAGTGCAATTAGGTGGACTGAAATTTTTATTCTACTTTAAATTAGCATTGTTCTATTTTATTTATATGATTAATATGATTTTGATAAAAAAAATGTTTTTACTTATTACATTTTTTTTGTTGGTTTTTAAAAAACTATTTTTTCATCATTATCGTTTAATTTTTAAAATAAATATGTATTGTTTTGCATGTATAAAATACCCATACTAAAATATTGAATATGATAAAACGTACAAATTAGTTTTTTGACGATAAATAATTATATTTTAGTCACTAAATAATAATAAATATTAGATCATACTGTTAAAATCCGAATCTGAGGACCATAACACATATCAATATTTGAATTCACATCACGAATGAAATATTTAGCCGTCAGAATATAGTGATAGATATATTAAAATATGAATTTTAAGATAATAATTGTGATAGGAATATTACAGTGAATGGAGACCTACCGGGATCGTTTAATGAGCGACAGCTCCCATATCGATCCTACTCTTACGTGGCCTTTTTCTCTTCCAGAGCTTCCACTTCAATAATCGTGGCGATCATCTGATTTCCCTCTCACTAGCGAAATGTACCGCGCATTTCCACTTAGTTTTGGAACACGATCTATGACATCGAAAACTCTAGTTTTTCGTCTTATTTCTTTGTTTCTTCTTCTATCTAGGAGACTTACGCCAAGCGTCTGCCGTTCCATGAATCGTTGCTTGCATTTTAATTTATTGTCACTTATTACTGTAAGGGTTGTAAGGGTAATAGGGTAGGTCTCAGTAATCACTAGTAGTACTCACGAATTAAAGATCTTTCTTTTAAAACAAATTGAAATTTATTTATTGTGGATTCGTACACCTACCATAGATTATTTACACAAATTACTACAAAAAAAAACAAAATTTGATACCATGTAAACGATTCTATCAATTTTGTAACTGCACCAAATTTACACTAAATTGTAAATAAATAAATAAATATGAAAAAAATTATTCAAGTACGACGAAGATACATGCAATTTCAAATTTGAGTTTTTCAAAGAAATGTGAAGAACTCTGCCAGCCAGAATTGAGTATTAAATGCAATATCACAAGAAATATGATCCATAGAAAATATATTAGTAGCTAATAGTGAATGTTATGGGTAATAATATAAAATATAATGACGAATTCAAAAAAATATTATAATTGTGTTGTACAACGCCACTCTGGGACAGGCGTAGCCTAGTAGTGGCATAATCCACAAATTCAACAAAAAAAAAGTGTAATTTATCTTATATTTTATTGTTAAATTAGTATTAAGTACCTTTATTTGTAAACAAGGATTTTTTAAAATTAAAAAAAAAAAAAAATATATATATATATATATATTAGGTCCTTACATATGAAATTCACGTTTTGCCGTACTGGCAAATTTGATCTCAAATATCTTCTCTTTGGTTAGGAATTCCAAATCCAAATTTATACAGCTATTTACTCATGTATTTGTGTTTTGAAAATTATAATTCATTTGTTTTTTCCTCAATTTTTTTTTTCTTGGCGTCACTCAGTTTACAAAATGAAAAACTTGAAATATCGCGTTATTTACGAGTACGAGTTCCACCGTGGCACCAGTGCTGCAGAAACGGCTCGAAGGATTAATGATGTGTATGGCGACGGTGCCGCAAAAGAAAACACAGTGCGTTTTTGGTTCCAACGTTTTCGTTCTGGAAATTTCGACCTGCAGACAAGCCCCGTGGACGGCCGGAGACCAAAGTTGATAATGAAGAATTGAAGGCTATTGTGGAAGCGGATCCATCGCAAACCACATCCGAGTTAGCTGCAGGCTGCGGTGTTAGTGATAAAACTGTTTTAATCCACTTGAAGCAAATTGGTAAGGTGAAAAAGCTTGACAGGTGGGTACCTCATGAATTGAGTGAAGCAAATCAATAAACGCGCGTTGACTGCTGCGTTGCATTACTCAACCGGCACAATAATGAAGGGATTTTAAATCGAATCATTACCTGTGATGAAAAGTGGATCCTGTACGATAATCGGAAGCGCTCATCGCAATGGCTGAACCCTGCCGAACCAGCCAAACCATGCCCCAAGCGAAAATTGACTCCAAAAAAGTTACTTGTGAGCGTTTGGTGGACTAGTGCTGGTGTCGTTCACTACAGCTTTCTTAAATCTGGCCAGACGATTACGGCAGATGTCTATTGTCAGCAACTGCAAACCATGATGGAAAAGCTAGCTGCTAAACAACCGAGGCTGGTTAATCGCTCTAGGCCACTGCTGCTTCATGATAACGCTAGGCAACACACTGCACAACAGACGGCTACCAAATTAGAGGAACTTCAATTGGAATGTCTAAGACATCCACCGTATTCTCCTGACCTTGCCCCAACAGATTACCATTTTTTTCGAAATTTGGATAACTTCTTGCAAAGGAAAAAATTCAACTCCGATGGGGCAGTCCAAACCGCCTTCAAAGATTTTATTGATTCCCGTCCGATGGTTTTTTTTTTAAAGATAAAGGTGATCGTGAACTACCTATTGAGATGGCAAAAGGGCATATATAGCACTGGTACCCAATACTTTGGATTAAATAAAATCTTATAAATTTAAAAAATCGGCTTTATGTTCCTCCCATACTAAAACCCAATTTCAATGTAAGGACCTTAATATATTTATATTGTCATCAAATATGAAAGTAATTAATGCTTTAAACAATTTCCATATGTTACAAATATACCATGACTTTTTTGAATTTTCATTTTCAAATCATTTTATAAGAAATGATCACGGCTTGATAACAAGTGAGGGCTTTCTATTTTATCCATAATAATTTTGATTTGAAATTGAATAACTAGAAGCATTAGAACATTAGTGAGGCAGTAAATATAGTACCCCCATATTATTATCACTTAAATTTAAAACTACTACTACCCAATGCGAAAAAAGAACTTCAGCAATAAATTTAAAAATAATTTTTGAAAAACAAAAAACAAAATATTATTAATTTTTGAATCTTCAGTTTGTGTTTTACTTGGGTATTAATGCCGTTTTGGTACGACCTTTTCGTGCCGACGTTTTCGGATCCATTGCAGGTCCCTCCTCAGGCTGATGTTGCTACACATCAGCCCTGATGATGGACCCTGCAATGGGATCCGAAACGTCGGCCCGAAAGGTCGTAACAACACGGCATAATACCCCAGTAAACACAAACTTGAAGATTCTGAGTGGCCGTGAAAACCTAAGAACATTATTAATTTTGATATTTTGACATTATTTATGAAACACCCTGACGATGGAAAAGTTTTTCCGAAACATGTAGGTATAATTTATAAAATATAAGTAGATACATACAAATAAGAAGATCAATTTTAAAAATTTCAATCTACAAAGTTGCTCAAACAATTGAAAATATAATTACATATATTTTGTATTCACTAGGAACGGAAAGACGAAGAAATATATCGATAGGGAGATTTCTGGTTTCTAAACTAAGCCTTTAATCGTTTCAAATTAAATTTATGTTCAACTATCCGTGTTTGAATGTCTCCAAATTACTACGAATAATCGGCTCTCTGCTGCAGTATTTTTATGATAAAATAAATGAAGAGTACAAAAAAGAAGTGATAATAAAAACAGGAAAAATAATACCAACAACTTCCGAACAAATTGAGCATCCGTTTGTAAATCCGGTATATTCTAAATATATCCGGAACAGCGTAACACGTAATAACGTTGGACTGCGCGGGGAAAGTTTGCAATATTTTAATTTTAGCGCTTTATCCGAGATAAACTGGTTGTAAGAGGCGAAAGAAATTGCTCTATGGTACGGCAGAGAATACTTTGCCAGTGTTTTCCCTCCTTTATGTTACCTGCAATGTTTCCCTTTTGTGCCTGTGACAAAGGAAGAATATTTAAGTATGTCAATTTGCATCAATTTAGGGAAATAATTATTCTGCAGTCCCCTGCAAAACGGCGATACTCGATTTTATCTCGTTCCGGAGAAGTTAATTAACAAGGAGAGCGGATTAATTTTGCAATACATATTTATACAAGGTTTTTTTGTATGTCTTTTAATAAATTATCTCATTTATTTATTGTATCAGTATTTATATTAATAAATAAGCATTTTTTAAACCGATTATCAGTTTTTTTACAACTTTTTTATTTTGTATTTATTGATACTATACATTACATGCAAACAAAGTTTATATGTAGTTTACAAACGTTTAATTACAAATCATATACGAGTACATAATACTGCACAATGTTGAAAAAATATTTCGAAACATAAGATAATTAATAATTTTTACATATAAAGGTTTATTTGGAAAACTGTAATAAACTCGCAGGACTTTATTCTTGCCTTGATTATGAGCTGAAAATGTTCAAGCAATCATTGCCTAATATCAGTAGTTAAGGAGATTTTTTTTTTCAATATTTCTGACTTATTTTTTGGAAAACGCTGGACTATCATTACTTTTACAGATTCTGTAGGATAGAGAAATTCGCGGTATTGCTGTACCTCAGAAAAATCTTGCACTTAAATTTTCATTCTTAAAAATCTTAAAGAAATATATTTTTTAATAAATTAAAATAAAATTTCAACATTCAAGCACCCTGTATTACATCCCCCCTCTTGTCCATATTATCCCCGTCCCGCAAACCTAATCATTTCCATCACTACACTCCCACACCAGTAGAAAAATATTCATTAGTCTTAATTTGGTTAGTTTATTACTGAAGATGACGCAGTAAGCGTCAAAAACGTTCTAATTAAAACTTTTTAATTAAAGTGTTATTGTGCGAAGTAAACAACAAAAAATATACTACAATGAACTTACACAAAGTTTGTACTATAATATCGAAACATTCTTAAAGAAACCTTATTTGTTACTAACTAATCGTTATTTGGGCAATGAACTATAATTAATGATTATCAAATATATTCTTTTTAAATCAACAGATATCTTTCATCTCATCATGTCACTATACTGCCATTTTGTAGAATTAAAAATGAAAAGTAGAGAGAAAATTCAGTATGCTTAAAAGCGATCAAAATCCAATATTTTTATGAGATACCACGTAGACTCGCCTCCGCCTTGGAAGGGTTTGAGCACGATTTCCAAAACCAAACGGCGCGCAGGGACCGCATTAGTGGAGCCCGTGAGAAGAGAGCTCTCGCGCCAAGATGTTGGTTGACTCGTAAATTTTCATATTTCCCCCGCGAGTCATCAACTGGGGTTCATAATAAATGCATACGTCATGTCCCTACCTTCCTGTAGAAAGGAGAGGCTGATAAGTTTTCTTGCTTATTTAATAAAAATAATTTTATTATAGTTTCGCTTGATTTTAGCTAATTTATGCATTATCTTGTTCTTTTTTAAGTGATATCCATTGAAGGGCGTTTGCTGCTATTATTATTCATAAATCTGTTTTTGCCAACAAGATTTTTTTTATTTTTCTAGTCGTTTATTTTTCTGCCACAATCCTACCGTCCACTGAATTTTCCTTGTTTAAAAAATTGTAGTAATTACATAATTAGTCTCACAGTATCTCATGACATCCTTTATCATTAAACATCATTTTTTAAAATTCTTTATAGTTGTGGTAGAGTGGTATATGAGGAGTGCGTAGTGATAGTGTGAAAGAGATGAATGCATGCGGTAGGAAGCGGGGGAAACGAGCGACGCCATTCGGGCACTGACGGTCGCACGCAGAGGATTGTTTATAAATAAAGTGATAATTACTGAACAAGATCGGGTATTCAATTTCTTCCTTATTTCAAAGAAGACTTATCATACTCAGGAAGTGATTATACCACAATAGTATTTTATGAAAAACTGAAGCAAATTTAGAAGAGGTCATTTATTTTATTTTTCATTTATTGGTTTTCTTTCAGCCATATAATTAATAAATCTTGAAAAATGAAACAATTATTGATGTACATAGCCAAGGGCCAATAACAATAAAACACATGTATACAAGAATATTCTACCAGAATCGATAAAAATAAGAAAACACAATATGTCAAATAGTGAGTTTATTAAAAATATCGGTGAGTTTATTCATATTGTAATATATGTCAACGTAAAAATGAATTATTATTAAGATAACTTATATAAGTCTCGATATCGCCACTGGTTAAAACAGCTCTATATTTTTAAAATGGAATAATAAGCAATATTCCTTTTAATGTGTATACGATATTCTTAATAATTAATTGAACAAAAATTCTAATAAAAGCAACTAATAAAAACAAAGCTGAGAAAAATTTATGCGAGATTATAGTGAAAACTAGCCGTAAGCCCATGAAAAATCACAAGACGTAATAATAATTAATATCGACATTTTGACATGAGCCGCGTGCTGATTGACACGTCACACTCGGGCGCCCGGGCCTCATTATTGATCATCACCAGTGTTGTTGTAATTCCAGCCTCAATCCAGCGAGCTACAGACAGAGAGACAGACATTCAAAATTAAGATAGTTGATATAAGCTGCGTTAAGTGTCAATTATAAAGTTTTCACGATTTTTTGGTGATTTGTGCCTTGTATAAACTAGCAATTGGAATTTCGGAATAGAAAAGAACGCTGCTTTGTATAAAGCGATCACTTAAGTCGTGATATACAGGTCGTAAGCGCTGTGGCCACCCATAAGGACGTCTATAAATAGACTTCTCGTATAAATAGATTCGTCTCTGTAAGACTTCTACTTATAATTTATCTTAATCAATAATTATCCCTCTGTGGACAAAATCAAGTATATGTATTTTCAGCACATACTTATAAAAATATCGTTAATTTTTTTTATTTATTTATTGAACAAATATTTGCGAAGGTAAAGAACATTGTATTTGATATACAAATAAGAAGAGAACATCCAATTTATTTCCTGTTCAAAGTTTATTAATTAAGCTAATTAAAACAAATTAGCAATTACTGTTAAGTCATTAAAACAGTAGCAGCAAAAAATACCCCCAGCGCAGCGCCATAAAAGCTAAAAGAAAAGGTAAAAATCAGCTTCTGTTGCAGCTTGGAGAACCGACATTTTTACAAAGCCATCCAAGTTAGATTGTAGATATAAAACGGGTTAAGTGTGCATGTTAGATTGTTGACAAAAAACCTCAAATTTTAAATATTAAATTGTAAAATGAGCGTTAATTATGAATATTTGGTTTTAGTCAAAAACTGTTATGTTCTTTGCATATTAAGATGTAGATAAAACGAATGAAAATATTGTAGTTAAAAAATATACATAATGACAAGAACACGTCCGAAGACTCTTTTACATTCCATGACATTCTGGGATATACTACCGCACTCTAGAATTAGCTATAAAATTCGAGGAATATCTAGAACATACTACAAATGTTTGAAATGATCGGAGAGCCAACGTGTTTCCTATAAAAGGCAAGCTCATGTCGCGACAGAGTCAGCTGTGTGTTCCAGAGTGGCCAGTCATGGAATACTATGCGAAGAATCTACTTATATGCGATAGTTGAGTGGAGTTTAATTTAGTGATGCAACGAATATGAATACGAATATTCGTATTCGCCGAATGTCATCACGAATATTAAAAACAAACTATTTATAACTGAACGCGATGCAAATTACGGTTTGGCTGTGCACCGTGTATCCAAACAGAGCTAAGCACTCTATTATCGGGGATTCCCCTAACGATTGAATGAATATATTCGTTGAGTTCTCAAGTTATCAAGTGTTACTTGTTTCAGAGCATAACATGAGTTCTTTCATCTAGTTTTGTTGGATTATGAATAAGGTTAGGTGTTAGGTGCTCATTTTACGTAGTTTTGTTTTGTAATACGTATTGTTCGTTACATTTTATTTCCGTTGTGTGTAAAAGTATTAACTCTTATAAAATAATTTCAAAAGAAATCTTATAACATGACTGACCTCTTGTAAGCATGAATAAAGTGATATTTATTTTCGACCGCTGGGAATGTACGAACGGTTAAAAGAAATGTTATGGTTTTTGAACAAAAATTTGCCGGTGGTAAATTTTAATTATCAAATCTCTTAGTAAAAAAAAAACAGTGGTGTATTGTTTATTAGCTTGTTGAATTATTCGCATTCGTATTCGTCGAATAGTAAGGCTTGATCTTCGTATTCGTATTCGTGAAAGTAGTATTTGTTGCATCACTAGTTTAATTGAAAGCGTTAATAAGCGATACTAAAGTGTTCAAAGACGAGTGAAAAATTGCATATCGTGTGTGAAGTGAATTAGACATCAGTCCTGCAGATTTAATCGTGTCCAGTGACTTTGTCAGTTTATCAAAATAAATAATCGCTAATAAATATGAAAATTACAGACGAGAGCTGTCAAATGTGGTTATACCTAGTATACAGGGTTATTTGGAAAACATTAATAATGTCGCAGATATATATTTTTGCCTTGATTATGAGTCGAAAATATACAAGCAATCATAAATCACCTATCTAAAATCAATAGTTATGGAGATATGCGACATCAAAGTTTGGATTTTTTTTTCAATATTTCTGAATTTCTTTTGGAAAAAGTTGGACTATCAGTAACTTATATCGAATATGTAAAATTCATTCCCTTTAATACAAGTTAAATAAAATAATAAATACATTCGAATACCAATTGGAATTTCTGCAGTATTTTTATCATTTTATTGAACTTCTATTGAAACGAATAAATTTTTCGGAATCGATATAAGTTACTATAATGATAGTTCAACGCTTTGTAAAAAATAAGTCAGAAATATTGAAAAAAAAATGATATTGCATAACTCTAAAACTATTGATTAGGTTATAAGGAATGAAATTAGGTAATGGCTGCTAGAAACATTTTCGACTCATAATCAAGGCAGAAGAAATATAGTCCTGTGAAGTTTCATAATGTTTTCTAAATAAACCTGTATACAATTGTTAAAAAAAAAAAATCTTTTAACTTCTTCCTCATCCACGTACTTTGTACTTTCTTTTATTTCGAAGGAGTTTTCTCAAAGTTTTTTCTGCATACGTGGACTGTCTGAGTCAGTTGTCGTGGCCTAATTTGCATGCGGACTTTTATGAAAAATAAGCTTCGAGCAAATTGTTTCCTTGTTTCGACCTCGCGTGCCACCAGGTCAGAGGTCTTCGTAGGTTTACTCTAAGTATTACTAAACGTGGGGTTTTCATCGAAATCTGTATATAGTACTTTTAAATAATTCCATTATATCGATCCTACCATTATATTAATTTTATTAAGTATTTGTGTTTATTTAAATGAATGCGATGATATCAGTTGGATTGAATGGGATTGGTAGTAATCCGCCTTTAATACGGTTTAATTATTTATTAATTTTTTGTATTTGTATAGGTAAAAAAAATCTCCTTAGGTTTTCACGGCCGTTCAGAATCTTCTGTGTATTTTGGGATATTCTGCCGCGTATATGTGACCTCTCTGGCCAGTAATATGGCCCTATATATAGTAATAATTGCCCTCAATATCCCAGAAAACTATATACAGAAGATACATATAGGTGTTTCCATTTAAGAAAGACAATCGAATAAGCCGAGTAAGCCGTGCGTACGACTTACACTGTTTCGTTGTGTTGGTGTTAAAGGATATAAACAAAAATACAACAAATTCGATTGTCTTTCTTAAATGGTAAGAGGTCTACCTGTTATAACAATGCCGGATTTATTGTCAGTTGCTAATTTCTTTCAATAAACCACACTATTTAGGTAAACTGTTAAATTTTTTTCCGGTATACAATATTACAGTTGCAAAACTAGCTCTATGATACCTAGTAGAAGTTGGATGGGTACAAGAAAGGGTAACCCTGAGTTTTGGGAAGGAAAACTTACTATAGTCTGCTTTTGAAGATAGTGATGATCTGTGATGATGTGCACTTCAGCTCCTCGTTTGCACTTTAAACGAGGAGCTAGCTGAAGAATTCAGCATTATGAATGGGGATGCATAGTGAATCATTGTAAGCTAAGCACAGTGGATGTCATGAGTAGATAGAAAGTTGAATTCAGGTACTGAGGTGAGTGAGGATTTCTAATTATGTGATCGTGTAGATTGGGATATTTCGATTACGTAATCGTGTAGTTGCAATATTTCGATAACGTAATCATGTAGATTGCGTAATTTCATTTCGTTTTGTGTGAAGATCTCTTTCTACAGCGAAAACGACATTTCTTGACTCTTCGCTATCATAGGCCTTATTTATAATGATGAGTAGCGTCCATTTGATTGAAAATCGACTTCATGCCTTTCGTTTTTGTACATTCTCAGCGATCACCAACTTCTTTAGGTTGTCTCCCACTCTTGCGAGATACCACGGCAAAACATTGACATGCCCCATATACGAGAAAAAAAATTCCTGTGGGTTTTTATACTGTAGGAAGTACGGAATACTGAAAAATTCTACAATATAATAAAAAAGAAATATTTGTTTGTATGAGAATAGGCAGGTATAAAATAGCAGTGCAGATGATTAAAAGTTGTTCGACTGTAATGTGGGGTATTAAAGCAAAGGCAGCAATTTCCAAAAAGAAAATAATGCAGAAAATAATTATTAATTTATAATGTACTGAATTCAAGATTTTATAGAAAATATAGCCTATAAATTTATAGGATAAACGATTTTGGAAGGGATAAATAAATGAAATCTGTAATTCAGTACATTTATTACAGTAATTAATAATCCTCGCTGACTGCATTCAAAAGTTTTTGGAAATTGTCGCCTTTGGCTTTATACCACTCATATGTTAAAATGTAGTGTGCCTCACGAAATTATACCTCGGAGTTCGATGCGAACACTACTGTCAGGTTCGTGTGTGGAAAGAATCTGAAATAGATAGCTGGGTTTTAGTGTGTGTGGTGGCCATGGAAACTATCGATGAAAGGTGCGAGATGTCAATTAAGGTTTAATGCGTGAATTGAAATCTACCAAGTGTGCCCGAAAAAAATACAAAATTTAATTTAAAGAAAATTAAAAATCAACGTAGGTCGAATTTCATTTTGGAATCATTTCGAAACAGTTCCGATCCCATTACTTTTGGATTGGAAAATCAATTAAAGCAAATTAACTCGTTATTACTATAATTAACTCGTTATTTTAACGCGTTGAATTCTTTTCACAAATTAATAATGTTTTCATATGGTAATTTTGACAATACCATTTGATTTTATTGTCCCCTAAAATTTGTATTTTTTTTACACTTTATTGTCTAGATCTATAAGTTAGCGTTCATCCTGACGAAGATATATTGTAATAGTATCAAAACAGCCGAAATTAAATAAATCACAGTTTGTTAGTTTAAAAAAAAGCTACGTAAGTCTTTAAGCTGAGTCTAAATTTTATCCTGAATACATTTACTTCTCTAGAATAATGAAATACATCACGGTCCTAATCCGACATGCAGACACACCACAAGTAATACGAAAGACCCGAGTAAAACAGCACAAGATGAAGTAAAAAAAAACTCGTAGGCAACGTAGCGTTTGAATCTTTTTTCAGAAAGTGTCGCTGCTTGGAGGCTTCGCTCGGCAGCCTCGCGACGTGACTCGACAAGGGGACGGGAGGTAAACCTTGTCGTAGGCTTTAAGCCACCGTCTCAATTTACATTCTAATCGCAGCCCGCGTTATCTATTGTACCCTATTAGCGATGCCACTGTGGCAATACCGGGCCGCGTGTACGCGACAAGGAAGATGTTCCAGAGACTACCGCCAGGTGTTTGCATACGGTTAGCATACCGGATGTCGGGAGGCGAAGCTGTATCCGGTTTTTCTACCTTGCCGCATAACGCGGACGTGCTAAGTGGAGACAGCTTGCAAAGTATGCAAATTGATTATACCGGCTTCCTCATTTGTCAATGTACAGCTTGTCACGCACGCCTTTGGACTGGGATGCATTTTTCATGCAGTCCGTTGCACTTTATTTATATAACTAGAAAAACTGGTTCTTTTATCTGTTACCGACGCCACCAGAAGTGGAGAAAATACAATTTATTAAAAATGAATTTTATTTATTGTGATCCTGTAAGGTGATGGTGAATTAAGGGAGATTTTGTATAAATTTCTTTTGTATTTGTTGTAAGCTAGAACGATTTGTACACAAGAGGTGTCAAAAATAATCTTCACTTTCGCCTTGATGCACCTTCGAGGTTGTCATATTACCTTTTACGCATGCGTATTTATATAAAATTTGATTCAGATTGACTAATTTTTCTTCCAGCTCCACTAGCAGTTTTCACCAAAGAGGAACAATAAACAAAAAGCCGATTTCTCTGGTCAGAGAAATAGAAAAAAAACTTTTATAACAATTCTGAAACAGTGATTTAACACGTAAAAGTTTTTTTTTTGTGGATTGAGAAGTTCAAAAGCAACCAGATGAATATGATGCAGGACAAGGAAGCAGAACGTCCGTCAGCCTCCACCATGAATGTTAAGTTTCAGCAAGCTTGACACATGGTAGCGTCTTCATTGAAAATCAATCGTGGTTCTCCCCATGTGCAAATAGTTTGTAGATCGAAAAATGTAGTTATTTTTGACTTATCCTCTTATATGACAATACAGAAACATAACCTCCCTATCCCTAGAACCTACCCTAGAAAATACCCCTAGAAAGATCCCCTAAGGTGAAGATTATCAGAAACAAGGCTTTCTAGTCAGAGACATGAACACTGATACAACACAAATGCAGGAAAACTAATGAATTAAGTATACAGTGCTGGCAGCTTACGCTGCGAATCCCAAGGACACCTTACAAAAATATCATTTTACAATTACAACTCCATAAAATAAAAGTTGAGCAATTTTTCTGTCTGTCTTCCGCAATTTAGCATTAAAAAATGCCAATCGGATGCTAAAAGTGCAGGGCTAATATGGGAGGTTTTTTCGTAGAACAGACTTAGGTCTCAGGTAGCGGGTCCCACTTTATTTGTCTTAAATGTCGCATGACGTATGAATAATAATAAAAAAATGATAATTTATCTAAGAAAGCGTAAAAAGAATGACTTCATTAAAACTCTCAACTAATTAGCTGAAACAAATGCTTCAATTTTATAGACATCTTGCCGGAAGTGAAGAGAGCCTGGAGAAGCTTGTTATTGTGGGCCAAGTCGGGGTCGAAGAAGAAGAGAAAAATTCCCTAATAGTCAAGAGGGCGAGAGGTTATGAAGATCACGATCCTCAATCATGAGGAATTGACTTGGACGATAATTTAGCGCTATTCAAAGGCGTTAACTGTTTAGCCATAAGTTTTAATTCAAATTAAACATTGTTTTTTAAAGTTATTGTGATATCTGTGGTACGTGAAAACCAGAATGATTGATACATACGCGACCGGTTACATGGATATATGTGTGAGCGTGTATCCATGTAACATGTGACCGACGTGTGACATGTGAGTGACGTCTGTCCTGGGAGAATGTGTAAATATCCACGGCGTAAAAGTGCGGGGCCTTTTGGATGGCCATTGTCTTAGTGTCATTCTTGTATTCAATTAATACCGTCACTGTACCATAAACTTGAAGCAAGGAAAGACACAGTGAGGACTAAAAAAATATTGAGGACTTCCGAGATGAAGACAACGAGGATGATAACAGGGAAGACTACCAGACTAAGAGATATATGTGAGACTGAAGACATTGTAAGATGGAATAGACAGCGAAGGAGGGACTAGTACGGTCATGTCTAGAGAATTGGCATAATCAGCCTCGAGGAACCTGTCCTCGCGGATGACTTCCCAAAAGATGGAAGAACAGCTGAGAATCCTCCTCACAGGACAGACAACATAGGTCTATGAAAAGGGAAAGGAAGAAGAAAAAAATACCGAAATCCTATGTCCAACTCAAGAAACTGATTGCCAAGATACTAGTTAGTCACTATCTGGAAAATATGTATTTTTATAGAGTCAAAAATCTTTACGATGCACTGTTTCTTATTACGAAGGGCTTTTGCTTATGTACCTACCAGTCCAAATGTCCGTTCATTAAAAGTCATTTGGCAATGGATCGTAAAGTAATGCTTTATATTCCTTTGAAGGCGTTATGCACGGACAGAGAGATTGTGAATATATGATTAATCACATAAACAAATCAAACAAGAAAACAAAGAGTGAATTCAAGTCAATGGAAATCACTTAATTATATATTTGTTTAGTTTGAATAAATCACAACATTTTAGGGCTTTTTCCTCTACTCAGTAAAATGCTAATCACTGTGTACCCTACCCTACTCAGTCCCTCGGTTCTTGCAAATCAAGCTGTCTGTTCCAGAACAGGTGGGATTTTAGTTTCTATTGCTTTATATATTTGCATATATTTATCTAAACAAAGAAGTATTACAAAATCAAATTATTCTCAGCCCTAATTTATTCCTCAGTATTTTATTATTGAAATAAAATATTAAGGAATAATTTATTTAGTTCATAAAAAATATATCCATAAGATATTATTTATTCAATTCACATTTATAATATAGATTGTTAAATAATGTGGTACAATAAGCAAATTCCCATTATTCCGTATTAAGGATTGTAGGGGATCTTATTCCATGGCGTTCGAAAAATTTTCAATCCAGTTTGAATTTTTTTTTGAATGCCCTGGTATCGATTTGGGTTCCGGTAAACATGAAAATAAACAAAAAAAACATGCGAGCCTTACAGTAGTCGCATATGATGTGTAACATTTGACATCTCACAATTAAAAATATCGATTGAGCATTTCTTTAAATGCAAGAAAAGTATTTAAAAAAGCTAACACCCCGACATTTATTATTTAGTGAATACAAGTAAAGAAAATATATGTGCATTTATTTATTATTAAATTTCGCCGCACTAGGTAGATACCGTATACACATTTTGCTTAGAAATGTTTTTGGTCAATTATATGTTTTTATTTATTTTCATAAATGGCGGTAGTGTGCCGTCATATATATTGTATGAAAACTTTGAATAAATATTTAAAAATAATCACATAAATTACAATCCCTCAGAAGACCTAGGACGACTTGTCAAGGCTAAAAAGGCCTCAAAAGTTACGGACTAGCCGTACTTGTTCGCGGGTGGCATGAAAGTCTCCCACCAATAAGGCTTTTTGTTACATACAATAACGCTCGCGGAAACCTCAAACAAAACATATATATATATATATATATATATATAT
>JADDOH010013638.1:0-99648 GCA_016648135.1 Agrypnia vestita | reverse complement strand
ATTAGTTTTTTGAGTTGTATGGAAAGTTAGGTGGTGGTCTCGATACATCGGGGAAGGGAACCACCGAATTCGGGCGCTTACTGGGCTGTATGCCTTCACTTTTTATTTGTAAGCGCGGCGACCGTCTTGGCGGCGGTGCCTGACCGGCTGCCCTTCGTCGCCGGGGACACTCTCTAGAAAAATGGTTTCGCTCGTTGCAATTAAAGCAGCGCGGAGATCTTGATTTAGTAGGGGCCGACGCAATTGCTCTTGGGTTAGGGGCCTTGCGCGGAGGCTGTCCGAGAGGGCCTTTTAACGAAGGAGAGTCTAGTCGTTCGAACGCGGAACATAGTGACTCTAGGGCGGCCATCGACGTGGGTCGCGAACTGACTAGGACTGCTGCGAACCTCGGGAGCAGTCCACGGCCGAAGACCTGAAGGAGTTCTTCCTCTGACAGAGGAGTGTCAACGATGTGGTTTAGTGTTAAGATTCTAGTCACATAATCCGCGGCTGTTTCGGAATCGGATTGTTTCGATGTCCCTATTTCGAGTTTCTTGTCGACCGAATAATCCGGCCGCTCGAATCTATGGAGGAGAGATAATTTGAACTGGTTCCAAGATAGGTCTGCTCGAATAGTAGCCCTATAGAAAATTAACGCCCTATCCTTTAAAAATTCTGGAAGGACATGAGTCAGCTGTTGGACGGGATAGCAGCGCGCGCGCGCTAGTTCCTCTAGGCGAATTAAAAATTCGCGCGCGTCGCCGGTGCCAGAATAAGGAGTGACTGGCCAGGAGCCAAAGTTGACATTTGGAATACTTAATCGCGCTTCTGGTTGTAATAATGAGGGTGCCTGGGTAGCGGTTGTAGTAGATTCGGTTACTGTCAAAGGTGTATCCGTTGTTAGTTCAGGCGCCATAGACAGGTCCTCGTACGCATGGGCATGGGCGATTGGAGCCACATGTGGTTGCGTGCAGGATTCGTTGTGTAGTCTGGCTTGCTCGCGCAATGCGGCCAAGCCAGATAATGGGGTTATTCCTTGCTCGCGAAGAGCCTTTCTTAACGTGTGTAAACGAGCAGTTTGGTAATTAGGAATGCTAGAAAGGGTTTCCATGGTAAGGTTAGTGGTGAACTTGAGTAATATTTGTAGTTGCAAGCAGCCGAGATATTGATTTAGAAAATTGAAATTTGAATTACGATGATAGCTAGGCGTATCAAAACTTTTGAGCCCGAGTGTACTCGATGTGGTCCAAAACTTATGAGTCGTACAGTGGGCGTTTTTTGTAGACGGGGAATGGCGCGAATTATTTTGGTAATTAATGGCGATTATTTTTACGCGGTACGACAGTCTTAGGATGTGGGAGGAAAGTGGAACAGTTTTTACAACAAATGCTAGAGTTCTACAAGATTACATAAAAGAGTGTGTACTGATTGACATTATTTTTTTACTTTATCCATACAATGTGTAACCATTTTTTGACCAATCTGAAATCTGTAAGGGGTGGCCCATGAGTTGGGCGCCAGTGAAATGTTCAATTTTTCAATAAACCCCTGAACGCGGTTGCCGAGAACGTACTTGCTCTCTCATATGTAGAATTTCTTCTACACGATCTAACTGACCAACCACGTTCAGGGTTATCTTACCAGGATTCTAAGCCTCAATGGTTGTGGTCCATTCCCGTTACTTTCTTTCAGATTGGTTGGGGAATTGTATGGAGAAAGCAAAATAAAAAGAACAGGGCCTGTATGGTTTTTACATGAGGTTTAATTACAAAGATGTTATCCAGTCAGTTCAGTACACAGAGAATAGTTCAAAAGGCACAAATTTTACAGTATACTATACAGTTTATAAACATGGTTTCATACGGGACAATGACATACAATAGTAAAAAGGTTTAGGAAAAACACAGCGCCGAATTATCAAGTATGACCCTGGTGGCCACTAAAGTCAAAATGGATACTCCTTTATAACGGAATTTAATCACAGTCGGGTCCAATACAGAATATTAATTTACATATAGTTAAGCTTCCAGAGGTCGGCCCAGTAGAGGCTCATGGGATATAAGAGTAAGTAGGAACAGGGATTGGAACAGACTTTGTGTTTCCTATTTTAAAAGTTACATCACTTGAGTTCGATTAATGTCACTTGGTTATCCCTTTGGTAACTTTTTGTAAATAGTTTGCGAATGTTATAGATTGGCCATAATTGGCTGCTGTAAATTATGTATAGGTATAATCAAACACTTGAAACCTGTAATTTTTCTTCTGAGTATGGAGTGGATCGACCACCTTTAGTAAGGGTGCCAGCCCTGACCAGCTGTAGGAGGCGGCGGACGGTTGTCCTCCGTCAGCTGATCGATCGGAATGCCCGAACCGGGCGGCCGAAGTTTATGGTGATTTTTAAACAAGAAGACGCCAATGACGGTTGAATCTTATGAAGTCCAAAGCACGGTATTTTTATTAAAACTTAAAAGAACAGGCGTTGTTTAATAGGGGACGAAAACGATTGTTTTTATTATACCCCTTGTTGGCGGGGAATGTTCAGGACGCCAATAGTAATGTATTATATTTTTTGCAAAGGGGGCTCAAGGCGCTTGCGAGGAACTTTTTTTTTTAACTTTGGTTTACTTCACCCTGGTTGTTTATAAAAACATAGAGAACGATTATTATAATGTATTTATTGTGAGACCGACATTGTCTCACACGACGAACTAGTTACTATATGCGTTTAAACTAGTTGAACACACTGTTTAACTTTATAACCCGGCTGGAAGTATATTATTTAATCGTTTGAACACACTGTTTAGCTTTGTAACACGGCGGAAAGTATATTATTAAATCGTTTGAACACACTGTTTAGCTTTGTAACACGGCGGGAAGTATATTATTAAATCGTTTGAACACACTGTTTAGCTTTGTAACACGGCGAGAGGTATGTTATTGGCTCACATTTGAAAATTTACAACGAACAATTCCGGCACCGTAACTTTTATACAAATGGCGGCCGTAATTTGCTTAGGGCGGACGGCGTAGCTGACGCACCGCAGAGCTCGGTTCCGGGATGGTGACTCGAAGACTGACTGGTCCAGACTGACTTGCCGGGCGCGGAGTTATCCTATATTAGCGCGGAGCGGAAGAGGGTGCGGGGGGGGGTTGCGCGCCGGTACAGTTGCTCCAAGAGTATGGCAGCGCGGCCTACGCTGACACGCCTTGCGTCTCCTGCCCGGAGGCCCCGCGAGGGCGGTTCACAGTGATACTATCATAGTGTGTGTGACTCGTAAGCCTGTGTGTGTAACCTACGCGCGCTGGCTCCGGCCGCCTCGCTCGACGTGTGCGATTTCGCGTATTAATTGGTTAGGACAGAATCGTAATACTTCCTTTTTTGTCTAAAAGGAAGCATTACAGTGGGCAGAGATACCTGTGCAGTTCTGTTCATCTGATTCCGGCTTTCTTGGCCAAACACATCATTCTCATAATTTTTAGGCTCCCTGCTCTCCTGACATGGCTTCGTGTGATTTTTTGCTTTTACCCAAGTTAAAAATTTTGATGAAATGGACCTGATTTTAATCAAGGGAAGGCATTATGCAGAACGCGACGGCCCATCTGAACACCATTCCAAAATATGCGCTCCTGAAGTGATTCCAACAATGGCGGGACCACTGTGTGCATTACCAATGTAACTTATTTGTTATAATAAATAAAATATATTATATTATAATAAATAAAATATTATATAAAAGGTCATAATAAATAAAAAGCATACACCTGTATGCTTTTTATTTCAATTCAATTTTATTTATCAATTATTTAATTGAATGTGTACGCTTTGGTTAACAGAATAACTATACCTAAATTTAACATAATAACAGTAAATATACCTATATTTAACCTAGCGGTATATAAAGTCTGAATAATATTTTAAAAACTTTTATTGAAATATAATGCGAAATATTTAATTTCATAAAATTCATAGAAACAGCGATTGCATGCCGCTGATTTAGATCAACCTCTGGAAGATTTTTGTCTTCTCAAAATTTTTTCTGCATTGATCTCTTTTACAAGCCATTTCCATCCAATTTTGGATTTCTAAAACATGTTTTGTTTGTTTTTGTCGAACCATTTTAATTTGGTGTATCCAAGAATCTGCGTCCTGTTAGTCTTGATTAATCTAAAATATTCCATTTCCATTTTTCTACGTACGTCAGTACCATAGATATAAGGCATTGGTCTCATGAGCGTTTTGTACCTATAGTAAAACTTTGGGGTTTAACAATAAAGTACAATATGAAAACATTTTACGACTATTAGGGTAATAACATTTAATAGTCGACATGCTGTAGTAATAATTTACTAACTTTGACCACAGTATAGTAAACATACTTTGGCTCTGCTTCTCCGTGAGACTAAATAAAGAAAAAAATATTGCAGAAAAATAAAAAAATTTCAGAAATACATGTGGTCGAATATTTTTTTTATTTTTTTCATTCTTTTCTCCCTTTCTTTCTTTTCTTTCTTTCCTTTCTTCTCTTTGTTTTTTTTGTTTTCTTTCATTTCGTTTTTTTTAAATTTTATTTTTTGTCTTTCTTTTTTTTCCTTTTTATCCTTCTATTTATTTTATTTCTTTCTTTTATTTATTTTCTTACTTTTATTTATTTTATTTTATTTCTTGTTTTGTATATATTCTCTCTTTTTTATAACTTTTTGATCGTCTATTTTTTTCTTTCTTTCCAAAAAATGGCGAACACTTTATCAAAATATAATGTCACCATAACGCTAGAGGTTTCGTAAACATAAATGAATTTTTTTTTATATCTTCGTTTATTGATAACTTTTTAACAATATTTGTTTCTTATATTCTTTTTCTTTTTTTCATTATTTTCTTTTTCTTTAAGTTTTACTGTGCAGTTGCATACGTGTGATCTCATAACATTTGAGATAGGCATACGAATTTTTATACCTATTGATTTAAATACTTCTTCTTAATTCATTCGGACCACAACATATTCATTTAAAATCCAGCTTATTTTGTGTATCCTTTTCCGAATGTACATCTACTTCTCAAATTCTTCATGTCACTTAATCATTTATTTGAAAAGCATCCAAAATATTAAATACTCATCATATATATTGACATTAATTTTTACAGATATTGTCGAAAAAACAAATGTTATCCGATCGTGATAATTTTATGGTAGTAATTCTTCATAGATTAACAATTTCTGGTTTTAAAAATTCATCTCCCAACCGACTTTTGAAAATGAGATTTTGTATCAAATCATAATAATTTGAAATTCTGCTCCGACTAACATCGCCATTACTTCATTCATCATAATCAAAATCGCGTTAGAATATCAGCTCGTTTTAAAGAACCCAATCTGGCCAAGTTAACATTTCGGATCTGGGCATTTGTCATTGTTCTTGGGTCCGTCGCCTTATCTGGGTTTCGCGTGATTAATGAAGTTGGATGGGAATATTATATTTGTATTATGCTACGGTCAAGCCCGCATAACGGGCGCAATCAACAATAACTGGATAAGTAAGTTTTTGACAGCCGACAATGAAACGTAACTAATTAACCAGCAATTATTGATATTCATGCAATATCGACATCGACAGGTTTAATTATTGATTTGTAAATACGGTTAAGATTTTCGGATTTTGATGAGGAAATAATTGCGCACACCTCTCTGCCTCCCTCGCCAATTCTTCTTTTTCCATAAATACATCTCTCCTCTTAACCTTAAGTAAAAAAAAAAGTATTTCATTCGTTACTAGGTGTCTATATAATTAATGCACCACACAGAACCGTTAATATTACGTTTTTACGTATTAAACTGATTAATAACCACAGACGACAGTTCATGCAAGTATTTTTACTGAATCAGCGTGTAGTTTGGCTTTTGATAAATCATATACTGTGATTTAGGGAATCTAGGGCATCGACTCATCACGAGTTATTAATATTAACATTCGCACGTACAGTTTTGTTTATTGTACCAGTTTTAAGGATTTACAATAAATTTCTCTGGAAAATATTTTACGATATTTTTGCAAATACAATTGTAAGATGATACGTTCGAGCAAGAGAACAAAATAAATTCACAAATACGTGCACCTTAACGAAACGAGTGAACGGAATGGCGTCATAGTTCGCATCTTCCGCAGACCATGCCTGATTCCATAGATTTTGCTCAGCGTCGGGCGATTTGTGTTGTCAGGCGTCAGCGTCCGTAACATAAGTATTAATTTGTGTAATATGTATGTAATAAAGTATTATTAATTTATCCGTGTGAATTTAATTTTGGGCTAGAATCAATACCGGAGCTATAAAGTATAAATGTAAAGAATAATTTGAATTAAAAAAAGTTCACAGAATAATAATTATTAATTTGCAATACAAAATGGTTTCATAATATTTTATCAAAATATGTATAGCAAAATTATCTTTGAGAAATGTTGAGAAAGGTTAATTAATTTAAATTATTTAAATAAAATAAAAAAAATAAAAAAATTTAAAACTGCAAATTTCTCTTCAAGCTTGAGAAGTTTGTATGAAATATGTCAACGAGTTCACTGTCTTCATTACCTCGCCCGTAAACCCTGATAAATAGAAGTATGATCGATCAAATAAAATACATAATTAATTAACTTTTCAATCGGTCAATATTTATCTTTGACAGTATTGTTATACAATTAAAATTGCACCACAGAATAATGCATTACCAGTTGTAGATTAATCATTTTCCCGGTAAATACGGCTAAATACCATTATTAAATTATTAAATTGTTATTAAATTATCGGTAAACTCATCGCAGCAGTTAAAAATGACGGACATTTTAACTTTACGTTAAATGTTATAATGAAACATTAATAAGTTACAGCAAACAATCAATATAAAATAATAAAAAAAAAAATTCTTTAAATTAACACACATTACAATAGGAATGAAACTCCCGTTTTATTAAAATAAATTACTTATGACCTGTAATCGTTCAAATTCTATATTTAATTTGCTTCAGTTTTTCACATAATGTCAATTAAAATTTATCTTTCGCGGCAAATAAAGACTATCGAGAAATATTAGTACGTTTGTAAACAGCGTCGTAGGCTACAAGAATAGCACCATCTAGCGTTTTGGTAGCGTAAGTGACAAACATTGTTACATAAAGAATAATGCAAGGTGTTTCCAATCATCGGTATTTTCGAAAATTTCAAAAAATTTCTTTCAAATTTATAAAGTAAAGATTTTATACGATACTAGGTATATGATTGCACTACGATATTTGATGACTTCATTTTTATCAAGCAAGTTTGAAAAGAGTTTTGTTTATGATTCTATAAATTCTTAGAACTCTCTCCCATGCACGAGAATTCAGCCACCTAGTGTAGAATCAGATAGAACGGTCTCTTTACCAGAAGCGATCTGCACTAAGGGGCAAATTTTGTTATTCTTCTTCTTTTAATGCCTTACCTGTTGATTATCAGAACTTTGTTAGTATTTTAGACTAGCCAAACCGTTGTCTCAGGTTATTCAGCCATGGTGTTCTCTTTCTTCCAGAGCCCCGACTTCCGGCAATCTTTCCCTACATGATGAGATGCAAGGTTCTCTGGATGTCTCATCACATTTTAGAGTTATTGAAGTTTTCCGATTTATTTGCTTTAATAACTTTTTTTTCTTTATTCATCCGATCCATAACATCTTCATTCGTAACACTGTCTATCCAGCTTATTTTGAGTATTCTTCTGTTGATTTTCATGTCGCCTATCAATCAAATATCATGCCCACTGTATTAGAAGAGCCATTTTTGCGCGAAATTTATAATGTGGTGAAGCGGACACCTAGTGATATCTAGCGGCGCTCCAACATAACTTGACGCATCAACAGACGTCGCTGGGCCGGCCGGTAACTATCTGGCCTATAAGAGATCCGAGAGCCTAAATCGCCGGCGCAACTTATAATACGTCGAATAATATCGGATCCTTAAATATAAATTAAAAACTGTGTGGACCGTTATTTGGAGATATGGCTATGAGATATACTAAACTATTTTATAAATAAATTTTAAAAAAAATGTTATTCTCGATCTTTTTCTGTTGCACGGGCGAAATTTCATACTTAAAATATGGGTGAATAAATCAGAGACAAGACTTGGAAACTCGAGCACCGTAAAAACAGGAATCTTAAGAATGAACGACTGCCACTGGACCAGCACTCTGACAAGAGGAGCGGCCCTTGAGCGGAGTCCACTGCATGTGAGATCTCGAGGAGTCTCGGCTCACAAGCGCCGAGTGCCGGATGGTATTATTTGAGTGTTTGTGTTGTCGCGTATTGCCGCTGAAAGTGTTTTCAAGAAGCGAAAAGATTTATGATAAGCGAGTTTATAACGAATTGTGTTTCTTGATATGACGTCAAATAATTTAATTTATGGAAGTACCGATTTTTATGTAGGTACATGATATTATTGATATTAATATCAATGGGGTTTCATATACTCAGGCATGAAATTTTTTAACAGCTCCCTATCGAAATGAAAAAGATAAAGAATACAGAACAATTGAAGAGCAAATTGAAAGAACATCTCTATGAACTGAACTAGACACCATTAACTTCTACTTCTCCATCCTAGATATATAATATAATATAAAATAATAAAATGTAAGTAATTAAATGTAAATTCATAGTTTCTTGCCCGAGCACAAGAGCAATGCTCTTAAATGGAGAGGAACTATGAATAACACAATTGGGTAATAAATATTATATTGTACAATAAAACCATGTAGAATTTTTTTATTGATGATCATAGGACTATTAGTGAAAGACTGGAGGATTGTTTATTCATTAATTTTGTCATTAATATTCATAGTTATCAGTAATATAATTAGACAGAGCTTTTGAATAATTAAAATTAACCCTTATTTCACAAGTGTGTACGTGTGTGTTCATGCACGTGTGTGGGGGGAGTGTGACACCTCGCAAGTTTACTCCTAACAGAGTTGGTTAACAGCTCAAAACATAAAAAAACAATGTCGAGATCTGTAAAAGCCATCAAGGATGGGGTTGATTGTTGGAGTTTTGCCGTACTTTATTTTCCAATGATACAAGTGAAAAGGTATAGTATTCTGCGCGAAATTAAAATGAATTTCATAACTTTACTCCTATGTTCGTGAAGTCCATGACCGCTGGGTCCATCTTCATTATTATGTGACTAGCTCTAATTATATATATATATATATATATATAAAGTGGTTTCCCAAATATTTTAGTTTTTTTAAAGAAATGTTTTTTTGCGTTGCTCTGAAAAGAGTATATATTTTATTAGCAAAAGAACAGAAGAACAAAAGAACAGAACAAGAAGAGCATATTTCATATTAACATTTAAAAATAATAAAAGTACACACCTGAAAAGAGAAACAACATTTAAAGCTATTATTTTATATTAGAAACTTTATCCATTATAAAATGTGTATTATTCACCGGTATATTATAATTTTCTCAATAGCTCGATTGTCAGTTGTTTGTGAAAGAATTTTCACACAAATTTAAACGTTCCATTTTAACAATTCAAATTAAATGAAGATCAAAAGGTATCTACCGATCTTCATTTACATACATACATATATATAATTAGAGCTAATAATTAGATATACATACATATATATATATATATATATATATGTTACATCATCACAAGGAGCCAGACAAACACCATTAAGGCCAGCAACGGCCGGGAACACCCAATATTTAAAACGAAATTCCCAAAAACCATTAAACCATGACCAAAATACCCAAATTTTGATTTTGACTTGCCAGACCTCACTTGTTAATAAGCTTCCGATACGAACGGACGTGCTCGCACTGCCCCTCGTGACAAAAATTTATTAACAAGACACCCTGAAGATGCCTGTTGTGATTCAGGCGAAACGTCGGTTGACGAATGGTCCTTCTGAGGACCAGATTTTGACGCGGGTTATCCCCAAAGAAATTAATACTAACATATATATATATTGGCCGCAAGTTAAGGCTGTGGGAATTAAACCATCACTGAATGAAAAATTCTAATTATATGACAAAAGCTGCTGAAAATAAAGACGTTTAAGAGTACAGAACATGTGACCAGTACATTGCAGTTACCCGTCGTGCGCGACTTAAATATAGCATGCTTTATTTGATGATCCATAGATGGCGGTAGGCGTCCGCCACAAATGCAACAAAAACTGAAAGGACTTTTTATTGTTTCATTTATTGGCTAAATGGAATAAAAAAAATCAAAAACGATTATCGTGAAATAGCTTACGATACACTATCAAAAATTTTTATTTTATTAGTAAGCGGGTAATATATTATTATCTTTTATAAAAAGTTTAAACAAATCTTACATTATTCAAATCATTAAAATGAACGGATTTTACAAGGGTATACTTGTCTTGCGTTTTAAATCATCATCGATCATTCTAAAGTGTCGTTCAATTTCTTCTTCTGCCGATATGCGTCCAGTATGCCTTTCTTATCGTTTTCTGACTTTATTTTACTAGCAGTGTGTTTTATTTTATAACAATTATTTTCCTTTATTTAACCTGTTTGATTTTGTTTGGCTGGAAATATTTTTTAACTAACGTTTACGTTAACAATGACGCGGTTTCATTGTCAGATCCACATTTTTTAAATATAAAATAACTATTTTTTGTCTTAATTGTTTATACCTATTAAAATATACACATGGAAGTTTCCTAGAGAAGAATTTATTTTTTGTTGGGAGTGTCCTCAAGAACACTCCGCGAGCCCATGCTTTCCAAGTGGTACTCGGGGGCGAGATAAAGGAATGCCTAGGAAAGTCCCTTGAAGAAGCCTCACTATTTCATTTATAAAATAAAACATTATTCCGTTGAAGTACAGGGGAAGCGGAGGAGGGTGGCACTTTTTTTTCTTATTTCGCAAAACTCCGATGCCGAGTGGAGGGTAGTTGTGTCACTATGACATTTAAGTGTCAGCAGCCATTTTCATTCAAAATTGTCAATTCTTTTTATATTCAATAAATGTCGTAATCTGTATCTATTGATTGAAAATATTTATTTAATTTTACACCCTTAAGGCTTTATCATGGAAGAAATTAGTTGAAAAAACGTTAGAACAATATAAATGCGAAATAATTTCAAAATTTAAAAAAAATCAATGATGAAATTATAAAAAAAAAATAAAAAAAATAAAGTTAAATAAAAATTAAACATAAAAATTAATGTAAAGGTGCTAATAAAACACTTGTTTCTTAAGAACAGCAATGTTTTTTATACATACCTACTAAACATGCACACAATTAAAAATGTTACCAATATTATGCAATCTTCAGTAATATTAATTGTTTATAAAATAGAGCGAGAAGTATCTGCTTAAAATATCACATGATATCTCGCGCCATTATGGCAGAGTATACTTATATTAAACATCGTCAACAAACTTGTGCAATCAACAAGCCACTTTATTATTTTACATTAAAATAGAATATTGCAAATTTTTCTGCGCTGCGATAGGTTTGTTAAATTAAGCAATCGCAGAAAATAATTGTAGTCAAAATTATAAAATAAAATATGTAACTTATAGTTTATGAATCAAAGAAACCTATGGTGTATTCTTTTAATTTTCTAGGAATGAATAAATAAATTGTGTCTATATTTTCATTTCATCGATTTTTGAAAAGTTTTTTAATTTCTTCAGCCTGGTACACTAAGTGAAAGCCGTCATGTTCTCAGGCTTGATTCACATAAGAAATTTGTTTTATTATTTTAAATTAATCTCTAATGCTAACCAAAAATATGCGTAATTTTTCTTTTATTTATTTATTGTTTTACTTTTATATTTTTTTTTCAAAATGCATTTTATCCATTTGAAAGTAGTGCTCGTCAGATAAAATACTCTTTTGCCAGCGATTCTTTAAATTTTCGAAATACTTCTGGAACGGTGTTACCGGCATAGTGCTCTTTCAGCAATTCTATCGTTATTTTCTCAATGTTGGCAAGACGTCGTACTTTCATGTATTTTTATTCATCTTTGGGAAATATGAAAAAAGCTTGTTGGTCTTTGAGTAGCTTGTTGGTCTTGTTGGTCTTGTTGGTCTTGTTGGTCTTGTTGGTCTTGTTGGTCTTGTTGGTCTTGTTGGTCTTGTTGGTCTTGTTGGTCTTGTTGATCTTGTTGATCTTGTTGATCTTGTTGGTCTTGTTGGTCTTGTTGGTCTTGTTAGGTCTATTAGGACACTCGCCTCGTGATCCAAAGGTCGCAGGTTCGAACCTCATTCCAGATTAGTAAGTTAGTCCTATTTTCATAGCACAAGCATTTAGCTTAGTTTAAAATTGTAAAAATATTGATGTGACACGTATTCCGTGTTTGCATCACTATTTAAAAAAAATGTAAAAATCACAAGGGGTTATAACAGTGAATTACTGCTGCAACGAATAATGTAGCGCAGCTGACAACGTCGTAACGTACCTACTTGAAATTTTTAAATTCTTGTTCCATTATTACCATTACCAAGATGCAGATCGCACCTGCACGAGTGAAATGTTGAATATCCATCACATATCCAGAAATATGTGTTTCGGAATAAGAGTTGCTGTTGGACTAATACGGGACCCGGCAACTTCCCGACAGCCAACTGCTCGACAGCCGATTGCCTGATAGTCTATTTATCGCCCGACATGGCGTAGTGGACACTCCACGTGCCAACTTCTGGAAACTTCCCGAGCACTCCGGACAAGCAAGCTTCCCGAAGGCCAATTGTATAACTTCTCACCAAAAAATTATTTCATCTTAAAGGTTTCTATTTTCATATTTGATCAAATTGATCAAATATAGCATTTATTTGAAAAAACGCGTTCAGTCCGCAGTCCTAGCGCTCCAGCAGATCCTACAGGTCCAGTAGCAGTTCAAGTCCTAGCGCTTCAATAGATCCTGGAGATCCAAGCGGATCTAACAGTACTGAGTATCCTGGCGGTCTTACAGGTCCAAGCGGTCCTGGCAGTACTGACTGTCCTGGTAGTTCTACAGGTCCTAGGGATCCTTCAGATTTCAGCGATCTACAGATCGTAAAGGTTCCACCAGTCGTTCAAGTCTTACCGGTCGTTTAGGATATACAAGGTTTACAGGTTCTTTAAACCATAGAAGTCCTACAAATCCTACAGATTATAGCGTTCCTACAATCTTTCAGGTCTTACAAGACCAAGTGATCCTACAGTTCTACTAGTCCTACAAGTCCTACAGGTCATAGAGATCTTACAAGTCCTACAGGTCCTAAAAATCCTAACAGTCCATTAGGTCTTATAAAATCTACAGGTCCCACAAGTTCTACAAGTGCTGGCAGTCCTACTGTCGGGCGCTCCTAGATCTAGGCATGTTTTACCATCAATTATATAGGTATTATAAAATATAAAAACTTATTTTAAAACAGAAAGTTTATGATGCACGTGTGAGCACGACTTCTCTCAAAGTGGATAGCGAAGAATAATAAAAAATAGGTGAACATGTCTCTCAGGGCAGACTTTGTACACATTTTATTAGTTAAAAGAATATCACACAGGACCGATAGTATTTAAAATGTTTTTTATTTTATTATTTACAGTTTATAATAAAAAATTTTCAACCGTACGAAATAAATCTAAATATATTTTTATAAAAAACCAGGTATAATTTATTTTATTATTACTATTAAAAGCTTGATATTCAAATACTATTTTTAATTAAAATCATTTTTATGTAGGTCTTTTATATCTAGATAATATTTATATTTTATGGTAATATTTTTTCATTTTGTAATTGATTTTGAAATGTTTATTCACTCTCTTAATTGATAATGGCTAACTATTTAATTACATTAAAATTAATTTAATTTTCATGTATTTTATAGGGTTATTTTTATTTTAAAATTGTTGATTCGAATATAGAAAAAGCTGTTTATTGAAAACAAGTTATCAATTGGTTTTGAATTTAAATAAACAATTTTGTGAATTTTTCATTCAATTACATGTTATTGGAATAGGGGTTTGGTGATGATTTTTTATTTAAATCGGAATTATTACGATGCGGCAAGCCGGCCAGCAACTTTAGCAATATTTTTCTATTATATTCAAGTTAAAGGTTTTTTCAGTGAAAATTTTGTTGCGCTGTTTCAACTAACTACCAAACTTTCAGTCAAATATGATTAGTTTTCTATGAATGGATTTAACATTTTTTTAATTACAAAAAATATATTGCTTTTTGCATTTAAAAAAATATTATATCAGAGAAAAATATTTTCTAAAAAATATATTTTTTTATTTTGATTATTTAATTAAAGTACATAATAATAGAGATGCACTAATAAACTCAAAACACCTTAAAAATTGGTTCAAAAAATTTCACCGTTTTAGGTCAGACTTTATGTGTCCATTTCGGAAAGTATAGGTACGACGCACATAGAAATTAATGGTTTCAGTAGATTGACAACACAATAGGTAATATTTTTTTAGACTGCATCACCCGTGCTCCCTTCTCCACTACATCAGGGTGTGATGATTAAGTAAGTGGCGTGAGTTGGCACGCTCAGTCAATTTAGGATGCCGTGGCTCGTGAGTTGTAAGTTTTATCGGGACGAAAATGTCTTAAACATCAGCCTATAATCAATTTTTTGCGAATAATATAAATGAAATTAAAAGACGCCACAATAGATTAAGTTTGTAAGGTTTGAGAGCAAAATTGACAATATTGAAGTATTTGGCCAACAGATACAAGCAGAAATCAAGAAAAGATGTAGGGATTTGTTCTTTCATGATTTTTTGCAAAAGTAATGTTAATAAAATGTCTCATTAACAAAGAGTGATGTATTGTAATATTAAAGCCGGATACATTTTAAGTAACAAGAAAGAGTACTTACTGTGTCTAATGTCCCGTCATCCCTTTTGTTTCCTTAATATTTAAATATAATTGGGCGGATATTTTAGGGAAGCTGACAAAAGAAATGGCCTCTTTAATCGTCATGGTGAAAGCCTCCTCGTGAATTATTTAAACACAAATGTTGTCTTGGATTAAGGGATGAAAATTAAAAATTTCTTGTCATGACGCACATTATTATTTTAATGTTTCTTTAAGAATTATTTAGTATTTCTTGTCACATTAAATGTGCAAAATTCACCTAACTAAGATGAGGCGGAAAGAAACAGAATTGGGTTGTATACCGTCATTAAGAGTGGTTTATTTTTGGCTTTTTTTTTATGTAAATTTGAGGATGTCCTGAATTGAAATACGGGCGTTATTTTTATGGCATTCGTAATAGTCTAACCATCATGCCGTTTTCTCGAGGCGGTAAGCAGAGATGGTGGAGCACCACACTCTTCTGTCCTGGCGCAAAACACTTGCCTTATTCACATTCATAAGTATGCATGCAAGTTCGTCAATTTTTGCGGTTTCTTTCACCCCATCTTGCAGTATCAAGTTAAATTGGTTATGCTATTTCTTTCGCGGCGAACTTCTCTTTCTGGCGCCTTTAACACTTGCGTCATAATCTTTCTTACCAGTCTCTCTTATTTTTGGTTCAATATACCAAAATGACCTGAGTTATCCTTTGTTTATTCTATTCACTACGCTATCAGTTTTACATTCTCTTCTTATTAGTTCTTTCTTATCTCCATCACAAATTGATTTTCTATATATACATCGAAGTGATCTCATTTCTAATGCTTCCGGTTTACTTCCATTCGTCTTCCCCTAACCCAGGCTTTTTTTTTTACATATCAGTACTGGTACCAGAAATTCTTTGTGTTAGTCCAGAAATAGTAAATTACACAATTCATCGTTTTCATACTTTCAACAACATCACGAATCACAAATATAGTTCCATTCGTGTTATTCTTGCGAATAAATTCTTGAATCGTATCATCAAACAACCCTTTCAATTTAAAATATAAAATATAACCAATTTTATTTTAATTGTTTCAATAAAAAAATATTAGTTACTACTGAAGTCGTCAAAAAATCCAGCTCCTAGAATGTCAAAAGTATAAAAAAAGGTATAAGGTTATAACGAAGCCACCGTTTAAGGGAGGAAATAAACAACATAACCCATTCAGTATCAAATAGGATGATCCTAGGTTTTCACGGTTACTAGAATCTTCTGGTTCGTGCCTTCTGGGTTATTATGCCATGTTTATACGACGATTCGGATCCCATTGCAGGATCCATCATCAGTCCTGATGCAATAGAATTCGAAACGTCAGTCAGAAAGGTTGTAAAAACAAGGCGTAATACCCCAGAAGACACGAACCAGGAGATTCAAATAGGGTTATACGAATATTTGTGATTTTCGAGAAATGAACGCCGAGTCCTAAACATGTGATGAAATTTGATACACATATACTTTGACTACTAATCATATTTATGTTTACGACTAATTAACTTAGGATGCAATGAAAAGCGCGCGCATCATGCAACGGAATACTTTCACACCATGAAGTCACAACTCACCAATCAAATGCTATAATGTCGGTTTTTCGAACGATATAGCAATTTTTGTAAGTGACGACATCACGTTAGAAAATGATGGTATGAAAATCGCATGTGCTCCAGGCGCTGTATTTGTAGTTTATTTTCTATTTCCTTAAGCAGTTTTCACAAAAATAATTAATTAAGTGTCCTTTATTTCATTTCCACATTTTTGAAAAAGAAATATAACTTCTAACATATTTTTTTATTAAATTTTAGATTCTGACTAAAATATAAGTGCTATGAACACAAAAATTCAACAGGCGATGTGAACGCATTTTTTTTATAATGGACTGCTACTAATATACTTTAATTCTAATGCCTATTTATATTACAGCTCCTGAGAAATTCTATATTATTGTGTAAATCAAGGAAATTAATCAAAAATTTTGGTTTTTATCCGATTTGTTAAATTTTCCACGTCGAGCTCAGTTAGTAAGTCTTTATGAAGTAATTATAACGTTATCATGCCCTTCGAGCTTCGAAAAATAATGATAACCACTGCTATGCGGTGGATGGTAAGGTCCAAGTACCCCTATTCCATCAGACAAAGGATTAATTAGCAGATAAAAAGACCAGGGGTTAAATTAATTAAAAATATTTATCAAAAGCGAGTTCATGCAAGTCAAAATGGAACGTTATAAATCAAACTTCATCAACACGTCCAACATTTATTCAGTGAGCGCCCTCATTGTTCAACTACAGTTCAACTCAAAGGACCCCGTAGGTGTCTAAGATGAATGACTGGCTCCAGAATCCCTAAGTGGGTCCCATTGTCCCAGTCTGCGGAACAATACCCCGCAATTTGTGGGGTGAAATTAACTCCGTCGTTAACCTTCTTGTTTTGAAGGAAGTATTCCAACCATGTTGTGATGTAAATTTATGTAAGCGAACGCGATTTGCCCAAGATCAAACGGGATGCTGCGTTCGGAGCCGGAGCAATCAATTTAATTGGGAGGGTGTGAAAAATAAAATGTAGTACTCCGCTGACGGTTGATCAAGCGTTTGGTGTTTCAATTACTTATATTGATGGAACGCTTTGTACCTATTTCAATTGTTTATGGTTTCGAGCGTTCGCTATTTGAAATTTATCAAATAGTAGCTGTTCGTACCCGGCGTTGCACGGGTTAAGGATTGACATGAAAATAAATTTGTGGTGGGAAACAAAGTTTTGAGTCGAACGGTATAGATTTGCATCGAAAATATATTAGGGGGAGGAGAAAAGGTAAAAGGGCAGGTAGGGAATATAGTTTGTGTTACCCGCCGAGTCCTAATGAATAAGTTTCCAAATATTGAGTCCGATTGGTCAAACGGTACAGAATTGCAAAGAAAATATGTGAAGGGTGGGGAAAGGGTAAAATAATAGGGGGGAAATATCGCCTATGTTACCCGCCGGGTTCCAATATATAAGTATGCAAAATTTGAATTGAATCGGACAAACGGTGTGGATTTGTATAGAGAAAAGACAGACAGAGAGACAGACATTGAGTTTTTTAGGTATAGATTACACTATTTATATAATTTATAAATAAGTACATTGTTTTCACCACTTATATATATATAAATATCAACATGTTTAAGAACCCATGGCCCCTTCGTCATCTATACTATCTATACTAACACTATTACTATAACCAATGTATACTAACAAATTAAAAATGAAATATCGAAGTAGAGACAGTCAAATTATAAAAATTATATATGGGAAATGTATAATTACCTAAGCACCTATAATATGAAAATAAATTTAAAAGATAACTATTTGTAAAAAGTATCTGGTTATTTATAATTTTCAGTTTATTATTAACACTTTTTCTTATTATGAAAATTTCTAATTTATGAAATTTTCTTTCTGTATAAGACTGTATTATATAGTATTACAGATTGATAAATTATAAATTTTGGGAATAAAAAAACTGTTCGTTTTTGCAAATACATAGTTATCTTTTAAATTTGTTTTCATGTTAGTAGGTACTTAATTATTATTCATTTCCCATAGATAATTTTTATATTTTGACTGTCTATACCTTGAATTTTGATTTTTAATTTCTTATTATATATAAAGAGGTCATAGAATCAGAAACGTGTTAGTATTTTTTTACATGTGTAAGTAGTGAAAGCAAAGTACATTTTTATTAATTATATTAATAGTATCAGCACAAACCATATTGCTCTTTTTGAAGAAATTACATTATGTACTTTAAATATTTTGGTCCGACGTTTGATTTTTTTAATATTTATATTAACCAAGTATAATTAATGTTCATTAATTTCATATTGAAAAATTGATATTTATCAATGTTTGACATTTAAAATATTTATATTGATCAATCTTCTGCTACATAAAATTTTGATATTGATGTATTAAATATTTCCATTGATCATGAGAGTTCGACGGGTAAAATATTTATATTGATATGTTAAATATTGATAATGGTCAGAAGTTTGATATATTAGATATTTATATTGGTCGAGCATTTGATTTTATAACGAGGTAAAAGGAGTCGCGCACTTCTGTCAAAGTGACAGTTGTTTGAAGTTGGACAATACTACCGAGGGATCTGGAATCACCTCCAGCTTTCGAGGGACGTCTGCAACTTTCCAGCAAAATCTGGAAGTACGATTATTTGCTAGTAAGGTCTGGAAAACGCGAGGAACTTCTCTGTATTTCAATAACAGTGTTGGCCAGTATAAATACGACACGCGAGAGTAGCTGGAGAGTTATTTTCCGTACGCGTTGACAGGCGATAACAGAATCGAAGGTAGCCGCGGGCGGCGGTTAGTCCGGGTAAGCGAGCGGTAGCAGCAAGAAACCAGTGTTGCCAAGCGGGCGGAGATTTGACAACGATTTTAGAAAGTTCTTACGTAGCGAGATAAACCGAGGCGAAAGAATAAGCGCGGAAATTGATGGAATATTCTAGTGAACAGTGAAAAAGTGTTAAAGCGATTATGAGTGTCTATTTACGAGTGATAAATTTGCGAAACAGTTTAATTTAAGGAATAGCGTTACATTCAACAGTGATAAGTGATCTTGTACGTTAAAATAATTAATTAATCGATAATCAATAAATCCGTTATCACATTCCAGCGTTTCATTAATTCCTCCTGCAGCCACGACACGTGACAATATTTTGAATATTATATTCATTAAACTTGTGATATATAAAATATTGATATAGATATGTGCAAAAGGGCACTCTGGAACCTATCCAAGACAAGTTAAGTGGCTAAATCTAATAATAAAATAAATAATAATTTAATTAAACAACAACACAATTTTCAATACCACAAGAGGTCGACATATAAAATATTTATGAATATTGATTAAGCGTTTCATATGTTTAATCTTCTTTAATTTTATATTTTTTATCCAGCATTTGATGTATTTAAATATATTTATTTTTTTATTCAACACTTTTATAAATTTATTTATTTTTAGTTGTTTAAAATATTAATTAAACAAATGTTTAATTTTTAAATATCTAGACATCACACCATTTCCCCGTGCTTACGTAAAAAGTATTGAATTGATTATAGATTTAATATACATAAAATATTGTATTATATAATCATACAATATAATCGTACGGGCTCAAAGCAAATAAACTTGCTCCAATATATTATTTTTTTTAAATTTGAAGACCAATTTGCCTGAAACCTGCAATAATTTGCCTGAAACCCCATTTTGGTAATGCAGATGGTTGTACAATTTTTTGTGCACAATTTATTCTTAACGTATCTACATACTTTGTAATCAACTTACCTTTCTTTGTAATCAACTTACCTTTCAAGTGTTGAACATGAACAATTTCATTTAATTTTCTTTCAATTTTAATTATTTTCAGAACACATTCTTATATAAAAAAAACCTTGAACTTCAATATTCTTTGCTGGTTAAAATGCTTCTGGAAGACTGTACTCGCATGTCAAATTTGGCTTATAGTTAGCTTGTACAAGTGTTATTTTTTCAAACAACTTTTAATATATATTTGAAAATTTTGTTTTTGACAGATATTTCTTTCTTTTCTAAAATCGTTTCTTTTCTTTTCCTTTTCTTTTTGTGAGATGGATGACTATGGGTCCCGCTCTCACCCGGCGCTATGCGTGGGGCCAACGCACATACCCAATCATGCCGCAGTCAGAGATAAACGAAGCGTAGGAATTACTTTGACAGACAATATATACACGTACAGTCAGACCTTCCATTTAAGAAAGACAATTGAATTAGAACGTGTAAGCCGTACATGAGACGCACTATTTTTCATTGTGTTGATGTTAACGGGTATAAACAACAACACAATAAAACAATGTGCCTCGTACGCACGGCTTACACACACTAATTCGATTGTCTTTCTTAAACGGAAAAAGGTATACCTACACGTCTTATTTGCACGCAACTCTCGAATCACGTCCTGAATCCAGACCTCCTCATATATAGTTTAAAAACCACACTTTTTCAAGTAATTTATTTAACTTTTTTATAAATTTTTCCTTTTTTATATGTTTTATCTAAATTATGTAACTGTTAAAATCTTTAAACAACCGTTTATACCATATTATAAATTCCTAGGGTAGTTTTTTGCTATACTACAATACTACTCTTTTGATTTATTATATGTAATAGGTATTTTTTGTACCGTATATTGAACTAAATAAAAAATATAATTGTAATTATTAATGATTCTAAGCGCTCAGTATTTGTTGTAGTTATATAGAAATAAAATGGGTTGGTAAAGAAACAAGAATTAAAAATTATTTTTCATTTATTCTGTCCTTTTAATAGTAGATTACAATTTTACACGTTAAACTCTTACACATTCATTCCAAGTCCCTCGAAATATAATTATGTATAAATATTTTACACTTTTGAGAAACATGCCCTGTTACAGATGTGTATACAAATCAGTGTTGGTCATTATTTATTAACAAAGTTATCTTTCATATTTCAACAACAATTGATGGGTGTATATATGCATATATAATATATATACAAAATAATAAATCGACAACTTTTCAACGCAAAGCTGTCTACATAACTAAACAATGAAAAATAATTTAGTATTGTAAGTTTAGAAATTTGTTTTAGACATAATGAAATTATAAACAGTTTTACAGTAAAATATTTAAAAAAAATCAAATAAAGAGATAAATGTATCAATGTATGGCAAGAAGGATGTAATCCATATTGATTATGTGAGATTTCACATAATCAATATGGAATACACAAAAACAACATAATAAAGATTGTTTGTTTGATTAATAAAGACTGTCTTTAAAATTTATAAAAAAAAACATATATTGAAATTAAACTAAACATTTTTAAGTAATGGTTTCAGAAAAAGTAGGTTCGCAGACATTAACGAAGAGATCGTGTCAGTGTAACTAAAACTTTAAATGGTTTTCTGTCAATTGTATGGTCATTGCAAATAACGAAAAAAATCAAATTTCTAAACAGTTTTCTATTACACGAGAATTTGTTTATTATAAGAATATACAATAATAAAAATAATATCTTAATCTTCTATTTTCTGTTTCTTTAATTTAACCGGAATAATTCCAGAAATATCTTTAATGACATCCGCAACAAAAATGCTCCAAATTACAAGGCGATCAATTCTATTGAAATTTAAAAAATGGCAAAAGATCATCATTTTTAAATCAAAGTATTGTGTTTTTAATATATTTAAGCGTGATAAAGAAAGAAAACGCATACATAAAAAAATATTTTTTGTTACAACGAAAAGACACCCAATACTAAGCATTAAACTATATTTCAATAACCTATTTTAATTTTTACATCACTGGAGTAGTAGGTACGAAATTGAATTTAAATGTAGGTATTTTAATACATGGACACAGAGTAAAATAGACAAGACTATTTAATAGTAGTAGAAAAAACTAATATTTAATAATTTATTTACAATAAATGTTAAATAAACACCGAAATCACAAATATATATATATATAGTATTATTTTATCCATTTGATCACTAATTTCGATTTCATAATGCTGTCATGTAAAAACTGTTTCTTAAAATAATATGCGTCAATACTTGATGTATCGATAACTATACAAATAAATGAGAAAAACGTCAGCTTTAATATATTTGAAGTTATACTTCTTGAGGTATGTTTTTTTAAGTAAAATTTTATTTAAGCAACGAAATGCGCGCGCTTCATGCGACAGATGATTTCAAACCATGAAGTTATTTAAAATAAAACTATTTTAAGCTTTATAACCGCCGTCTGGCAAAATCCTCCCGATTATAATAAATCACGGTAATTGAGAAGCTCCAAGTCCAATTCTTTGCCGACATAGAGCGGGTATCTGTAATCTTCGGTATCTTTTAAGTTGTTAGTTTAAATAGTTCTGCATTTCATTGTACTTTGACGGTTGCGCTGCGGGAAGTGATGCGCAGTTACCAAAGAAGTATAACTTCTAACGCGTACCAAATTTTTTATCTGCATAAATCTGCAAAAATTTAGAATATAAAATTTTTCTTTCAAAAAATGTTTTTGATTAATTTCGTCCTGTTTTCCATAGTTCCCTTCAATTTTGGTGGCACTACAAACACTCATTTCTGAAATTCAAACAGATTTACAGATAATTTTCTAAACAAATGTATTTAACAAAAATCTAATTCAAAATCACATTTACATCGAATTACATTAAAAGTCACATGCGACTTGCTGCACCTTTATTTAAGTATAAAAAATCCTTTCCTTTATCCTAGAAATCGTTTCCTTCGAATTGATAACAAATGAAAACATGTATTGGTTCAATAATTATTATTTAGCTATCTACACGTGTCACTAGGCGCTATGTCCTGGTGACTAGGGTCGTTTCTTCGTCGTCGCTTAATCCTTCGGGATCCAGAGCGCCCTCGCTGTCCACCGACAGAGCATTCTTCTCCATGGCTAGGCTACCATGGGCATCCTCCTGAGACGCCAGGCGGGCGTAGCTCACACCCCTATTCCCGGGGGATGGTCGAGACCGCTTCTGGAAAAAAATAATTTTGTAAAAATTACATGTGTTAACATTAGTGTTACATCCCAAAAAAGGAAATTATTATTATACGCTGGCATTGCTTAGTGATTTTTATTATCGTTTTTACATTAATAATAATATATTTTCATATATTTTTTACAGATATCTTACTAAACTGCATACGTGGGCTGTTAGCGCCATAAATTAATTTGTGAACTAGGAAAAAGGTATTCCCTCTCTCCCAGTCCCTACCCATTCCCGAAAGCAAGCAAGTACTAGAGCCGCTCCACTTTTGAAAATCGAAGCCGCCACAATACAGAAAAACAGCTGCAATCGCAATAGAAAAAATATCGGAATAGAAAAGTGACCGCATAATTTTCCGCTGTGAACTACCGCAAATTGAATCAAAGATTTAATTCTTGACGCGAGTGTTTTACATTGAAATTAACGTGAAACACCTCGCCGCTAGAAGTTTGGAGATATAGAAGAGGCAAGAGGAGAAACGCAAAATCGAAGGAAGAAAGGTGAGTGCTTGCCTTGTTCCCAATTACCCATCACAATATCTCCCAACCATATGGTCCTTCCACCGGATATACCCGCTTCCTAGCTTCCCTTGTATCTAGCATAATTACGATCGCATACCAAACGCATACGTTGACATTCCGCTTATATCTTTGTTTTTCAAAACAACTTTGTTCAATTCAAAACATTTCGTTAAAAACACTTATTTATCTTATAACGCTTATAAAATCACTTGGCGTAGTTACTATTATATTAAAAAATATATTCCCGTTCGTCATATATTTAACTGCGTGAATAATAAATAAATATACTACCTACAAACTCGTTTGAAAATTATTAAAATTGTACGTATGTACACAAATTACACGCTCGGAAACACGGAGAACGCTCGGTAATTTCCGCTCGGTTGACGGAAAAACCCGAACCCGAAGCACGTTTAAAATCAAACGTCGAAGTAATTGTTGTTTATTTCTATTAGAAACGCGTATTATTAATAAAAATTATCAAGATTTAAGATTTTTCAAAAACTAAAGCAGGGTTGTTACAACTAATTGCAACTTTTCATATTATAAAAATAATATTTTAATTTATTTAAATTTCGATTAATTCTACAGTTTTTAAAATTAATTACAATCAACACATTTCTTCAGTGAATTTTCAAAATGGCTACGCGAAACAAAGACAGTGAAATAAAAAACAAGATACGGATTTTACAAGCTAAAAAACAAAGTTTATTTTCAATGTTGCAATCCTTACATGACTTAAGTAAACAAGTAGATGAAGAAATAAAACGAGATCTATTTCTCATACGCATACAGTCATTGGAAAATACTAGAAGAGAATACACTGAAGTAACGGACCAGTTAAATATAACGATACTAAGCTGTGATTCTACATATGAACCCGATTTCAAAGATCTCTGCGCGTTCGACGAATTATATTGTCAGATAAAAGCGATACAAGTAGGGCTTACAAAATTAGAAAATCAAAAACCGCAAATAAATAATTACGAAAAAATAAATAGCAAGCTTCCGGCATTAGAATTAAAAGGTTTCGATGGTAATCCAAACCAATGGGTTTTATTTTACGAAAATTTTAATTCGCTAATTCATAAGAATCCGCATCTGTCAAACGCGGAAAAGGTACAATACCTTGTCGGAAAACTTACTGGTAAGGCTTCATTGGTATGTGCAGGTGTCCCGCCTATTGCAGCTAATTATGAGATTCTCTGGAAATCGCTAAAAAATAAGTATCAAGATAAACGTACTCTCGCCACGTTATACCTAGAACAAATTTTTAATTTCAGGGGTAGTCAAACTCCCTCGCAAAACGCATTAGACACGTTCTTAGAAAAATTCTATTCCGCATTTTCCGCATTGAAACAACTTCAATTAGATGATCTAGCTGACTTTACGTTTACACATATCGCGTTATCCAAATTGGATAAAGAAACTGTAACACTTTTTGAACAATCAAAACGCCATGAAAATATACCGACATTTGAGTCATTGATTACCTTTGTGAAGGAACAAAACCGAATATACACGCTTCGTAACGCAGGGTCTTTTCAAACTAACACTTCAAATTATAATAAATCTTCTACTTCGCAAGTTAATAAAAATTATAATAAAAGGCAAAATTATTCTGCGCAATCATTCGTTGTCAATAACAGCTTTCCTAAGTGTCCTTTTTGTAAAAACGATAATCCTCATCCACTTTATAAATGCGATAAAGTGGATGAGGATTATCGTTTCTTCTTTTAAATTCTCATCATAGAAATGATTTCGTGAAAAATAATAATTTATGTTTTAATTGTTTGGGCTTTCATAGTGTGAAAAAATGTAAATCGCAATATAGATGCGCCATCTGCCAGCGAATGCATCACACTAAACTTCACATAGAGTCTTCGATGGCAAATACACGCTTATCGTCTAATGATAATACGTCGCTTAACCGCGCGCAAACATCATCACCCGCCCCAAAATCACAAACGGCAAACGCAGCCGTCGCTTCCAATTTTCCACTCTCTATGCATAGCAATGTAACGTATAACCAGACGCGTCCAAGCTCTTCTAATTCGATTACTCTGTTACCTACTGCGGTAATATACGCTTTAAACGATTCCGGCAAAAGATTAAAAATCAGAGCATTGTTAGACAGTGGTTCTACAAGTCATTTTATTACAAAAAATTGTTGTGATCGCCTTAACCTGAATATTTTAAATTCTCCAGCAACAGTCAGGGGCATAGGGAATTCTGAAAAGCCAGTATTTGGCCTCGCTGATTTGACAATCTATTCGCGCTTTGATGCACGCTGCAGATTCAAAATAAACGCACGTGTAATCAGCACTATATCGGATAAAGTTCCAAACGCTTATGTGAACATTCACAAACTACAACATTTGCACGGCCTACCCTTAGCTGACGAAAATTTCCGTACGCCCGCGGATATTGATCTTTTAATAGGTAATGAACTATTTCCTTTCTTGCTGGGGAACCAAAAGGCGATGTCATCCGTCTCAATCGCAGTCGGAATACAAACCTCGTTCGGCTATGTCATCATGGGAAAGGCAGACTGTGTCGTGCAACCGGTTGAACGCGCCCCACACGCAATAGTTGACGAACCTTCTTTAGAAAATTTAACGCAACGCTTTTGGGAATTGTAAAATGTTCCGATTAGAAAACATTTAAGTCCTGATAACGCAGCTTGCGAACGAATATTCACCGAAACTTTTAAACGCGATGCGACGGGACGTTATACTGTAACATTACCATTTAAATGTGAACCAACGGAAATTGGTCGTACAGACACAATTGCTAAAATACGCTTTCTTCAATTGGAAAAACGGTTAGATGCTATTCCTGAATTACGCAAGGATTACAATGAAACCATTAAAGATTATATTGACAAGGGTTATATCAATGCGATTGATAACCTCACACCCGGTCCATGCTATTATATGCTACATCATGCTGTTTATCGCCCGGAAAAATTAACTTCCCGCACGCGAATAGTCGTAAACGCTAGCTGTAAGTCAAGTTCGACTAAATCACTTAATGATCTTCTATATACTGGTTCAAATCTGCAAGCTAGCATCTTTGAGTTACTAACAAATCTTAGGCTCTTCCCGATTGCGCTCTCAGCTTCCAAGTTAAATTGAAACCAGAACATCACCGATTTCAGCGTATATTATTCAGATTCCATCCTAGCGACCCGATCCAAACTTACGAGTTTAATCGCGTTTGCTTTGGGATTTCGAGTTCGCCATATCTGGCAATGCGCGTCATAAGGCAACTAGCAGCAGATGAACGCTCTCGCTGGCCCGCAGCTGCATGGGCAGCCAAAAAACACTTTTACATGGATGACTACATTTCTTCTGTCGATACGGTTGACAACGCTTACCAACTTCATAGCGATCTAGTCCAGTTATTCAAATCTGGTGGTTTCCACCTAGGTAAATGGGTCTCAAATAGTACCGAATTAATGGAAAAAATTCCCGCTGATCTCAAATTGTCGAAGCTCGTTCAATTTGATGAAGAGGCTTATACACAAATCGTAGGTCTCCGATGGAATCCTACCGATGACGCATTCCTATTCAAGATTAACGCCGATGTGTGTCAATCGGATAGATGCACCAAGCGCATAATTCTCTCCACAACTGCTAGACTCTTCGACCCTCTTTCTTTGTTAGGTCCAGTTACCACGTTATTAAAATTATTAGTTCAAGAGTGTTGGAAGCAAAATCTTGAGTGGGACGAAAATGCTCCAGCTTACATTGAAAGTCAGTGGCAACAGTTCAAGTCAGAACTTCATTTACTCGAAAAGTTAAAAATACCCCGTCACGTAGGTATTTCGCAGTCTTACTCAAACGTAGCACTCGTCGGTTTTGCCGATGCGAGTGAGAAGTGTTATGGCGCAGTGCTATACATTCGAGTAAACAACAAGGAAGATGAAGCACAAGTCACACTCTTATGCGCAAAGTCTAGAGTGGCTTCACCAAAATGTGTATCTCTTGCAAGGTTAGAACTCTGTGCGGCGCTTCTGCTTTCAAACCTAATAGCATGCGTACGAGATATCATTTGCGAACGCGTTCAGTTAAATAAAATCTTGGCATTTACAGACTACACAGTTACTCTCTCGTGGATACGCGCCGCTCCTTATAAGTTTAAAACATTCGTTGCAAATCGAATCGCTGCCATAAATGAGAACCTATCGGCTGAACATTGGTTCCACGTGCCAGGTGTTCAAAATCCTGCGGATATAATATCCCGACCTGTTATGCCAAGTCAACTAATTGATAACAATTTTTATTACCACGGTCCCTCATGGCTTACCCGGCCGATGCAAGAGTGGCCTATACAATTCTCTGTTGCTGCTACAAGCTCAAACGAGGAGATCCCCGAGTCAAAGACCGTGTCACTTCTTGTGCCGTCTAATATTGATGTGCAAGATAACGCTATATACAAATTGGCACAACGAATGTCAAGTTATCTAAAATTCTTACGCGCTTCGGTATATGTCCTACGCTTTTCAAACATCTTGAAAACACGCGGTTTTATTTCTGCAAACGATTTAGAACTAACAGAGAATTTCATAATTAAATGCATACAACGCCATCATTCCCTGAATACAGACTCTATAGCTTTACGCAAGTTGAACGCATACTTAGATGATGTTAAAATCATTCGCGTTGGTGGTCGACTTAACCAATCACAACTTAGTTCTACACAAAAGCATCCAATCGTTTTGCCTGCAAAAGACCACATTGTTCACTTAATTGCTGATTATTATCATACTAAAAATCTACACGCTGGAGCAAGTCTATTATTAGCCTTGCTGAGACAAAACTTCTGGATCCTTTCCGCACGCAACATGATTCGAAAACGCGTTAAAAATCTTGTTATTTTTTAACCTATCTTTAGTTCGCTAAACGCCATATTTTTTATTTATTTTCTTTCTTACGCTACGCTAAAACGCTACGCTAGAACGCTACGCTAAAACGCTATGCTTAAACGCTTCGCTTCGCTAAAACGCTACGCTAAAACACTACGCTAAAACGCTACGCTGAAACACTACGTTAAAACGTTACGCTGAAACGCTACGCTAAAACGCTACGCTGAAACGCTACGATAAAACGCTACGCTAAAACGCTACACTAAAACGCTACGCTAAAACGCTACGCTAAAACGCTACGCTATTACGCTATGTTAAGTTCATTATTATTCTTATTTATTTTTTTTATTTTTATTTTTTTTCTTCTTTCTATCACTTGTTAATGAAGGCAAGCCTTCATCCCGGGCGGCATGTTAGCGCCATAAATTAATTTGTGAACTAGGAAAAAGGTATTCCTTCTCTCCCAGTCCCTACCCATTCCCGAAACCAAGCAAGTACTAGAGCCGCTCCACTTTTGAAAATCGAAGCCGCCACAAGACGGAAAAACAGCTGCAATCGCAATAGAAAAAATGTCGGAATAGAAAAGTGACCGCATAATTTTCCGCTGTGAACTACCGCAAATTGAATCAAAGATTTAATTCTTGACGCGAGTGTTTTACATTGAAATTAACGTGAAACACCTCGCCGCTAGAAGTTTGGAGATATAGAAGAGGCAAGAGGAGAAACGCAAAATCGAAGGAAGAAAGGTGAGTGCTTGCCTTGTTCCCAATTACCCATCACAATATCTCCCATCCACCTGATAACAAGCAACAATTACACTACAGAGGAGATCCAGAAGCGCATAGTGAACGCAAATCGCTGTTTTTTCAAAATCCAGATTGCTGTCCAGAAACATCAAGATATTAGTGTAAAAAACACTTATTAGGTCAGTGCTCACGTACGCAGCTGAGATGTGGGTACTAAGTAAGAGGAATGAGCGAGCACTAGACGTCTTTGATAGGAAAATTTTGAGGCGTATCTTCGGACCGGTTCTAGAAAATGGACTTTGGGGCAGACGTTACAACAATGAGCTCTATACTCTGTTTAAGGAGCCAAACGTCACAAAATTTATAAAACTGGGAAGACTTCGGGTCATGTGGAGAACTCCACTTTACAACTCTGAGAGTCCATCTCTAGTCCTGCGCCTAATTTCATAATTTCTTATTATATCTCTTAAACTTACTCCAAGCATGGATCGTTGCGTGCATTTGAGCTTTTCTACACTTTTCTTTGTAAGGACCATTGTCTCCACTCCATAGGTCATCACTGGCAGTATGCACGATTCAAAGGCTTTTCTTTTTAGGCTAATTGAAATCTCTTTGTTCTCGTAAATATGTTTAAGTTTGCCAAAAGCAGCCCAGCTCATTCCTATTCGTCTTGGCAATCTCTTGTCAAGGCAAACTTTACCCTACAAAAAAAGCATTTTACTTGTACTTAAGTTCCTAAAATACTTTTCTTCCGTTGCACAAATAAACCTTTAAAATATAACATTAAAAAATAGGGTAGTTGGTAGGTCTACCCGAGCGAGACAGGCGGGTAGGCACCAACCCTCGATAAACAATCCAAGTCCATTAATGGTCCATCCCTAATGTCCCGCGGATGTGTTGTCTGTGGATTTGTCTAACAATTTATTTAGCACCTTGACTCACAGGTGATTAATTGGCCCTCGATCCTAATTAGGGGTAATTAGCTACCTACCCTCCACCGGACTATAAAAAAAAACTACCCCGAAACCCTATCCAAACAAAAAAGACGTATTACTTTACACACGGATTAAAATATAGTAATGTAGGTGTATGTTACAACAGGAGAAGAAAGTCTATGTTCCCTTAGTGACTGATAAAATATGCGTTTAAAGTTTAAACACTAGAAATTCGATAATTATTATTAGTTACAGTTTGTTTAATTTAATATTTAAATCATTAATTTAGTGGTCAGGCATTTTAACAAAATGTTAGTTATTTTAGTAGGTAGGTGTATTAAACAAACAATTCACAGAACTTCGTTCTGAAATTGCAACTTCAGAATAATAATGTGTTTTCTTTAATATATGTTAGTATATAACCACTTACGGAGATTGTGTAGTGGTATTTATACGCTAGTGTATAGGTTGTCCCGACGAAGAGGCGGTAGGTAGACTTCTTTCCATTTAAGAAAGACAAACGAATTGGTATGTGTAAGGTGTTTACGGGTATAAACGCCAACACAACAAGAATGATTCGTTTGTGTTTCTTAAATGGAAAGAGGTCTACCCAACGTTGCCCGGGTACCTAACAGGTTTTGTTAAAAAATAAATTGCGGCCGGAAGGTGCCATTGTTTTGAAAAATCTGTAAATAATAACAATGTTTCCATTTAATCCAGGCAAGAGGTGGTTGGGATGTCCGGGGGAGTTGTGGGAAATGACTGTACCTACAAATTGGGGGAAATGTGGGATATGTATTCCAACGGGTCCCAAATAATAAGTAGGTATGCAAAATTTGGGTCAACGGTGTAGATTTGTACAGAGAATAGACAAACATTGAGTTTTATAGGTATGGATGGAATTATGGATACTCACTGAAACAATTCTAAAGTGATTTGAAGCGTTTGAGATGTGAATCTGGAGACGCCTTCTAACAATAAATTGGGTTGATAGGGTTACAAATGGCAATGTAAAAGAAACCCTTAAAACAACAATAACCCGGAAATTACAATATTCTGGCCCATTATGGAACATCCAGAGAGTACCAGATCCTTGCGTCTCATCATTCAAGACGAAAATGTGAGCAGAAGAGACCCTGAAGACGCAAAATATCCTGTCTGAAGAATCTGAGGCAATGGTTCAGGAAATCCATTGCCTCATTACTGTACGGTATTATTGGTTGGGGAAGCGCACATAAAACAACTAGGCAAAATTAAAAACTACCCAAAAATGATAATTAAAATTATTCTAAGGAAAAAAATTACTACCCAAGTGCCCCACTATATAAATAATGCAAGGTACCAAAATAATTTAAAAATAATTAATGATCTAAATTTTAAAAATTAAAAATACTTAAATACATGAAACGATTTTCGATCTACGATATTTAGAGATACTCTTCATTTTTAATTTTCTATTTATTAAATTCTTTAATCATCTCCCCCATACAATCAGATAAATAACAGACAAGAATAAATTTAAATTGAAACCAAAAAACATGACGTAGGTACTACCTATACAAACATCTACTAGATACATAACATAATAATGAAGCATTTTGAAAATGTCAGTTCGCAATAAATTGCATCTTCCACCCAATATTATCATCAAATAAACACAAAATTTAAGGTTACTACTACTTTTTCTTCTTCTTTTGGTGTCATGTCAGGTCCCCCCAACGTTGACTATCACTATTTACTTTTTACTAATATAATATTTCTTTGTTTATAATAATAATTGTTACACATTCAATTCTATTTTGTACTACTTAGATTAATGCATATTTATACTTTATACCTGCAATACTAGGTACTTCTCTATAGGTACACGAGTCTCTGACTCTTATAGAGATAGTAGAGTAAATTGTTTGCTTATTTTAAATGTAAAATTATATTAATTTATGTAAAAACAACAAAAAAAAATAATACCAGTATTTGGAATCTTAATAAACAATGCATTGTATTTTGATTTTTATTTCAGTAAATCTTTTTTGTTTGCGTGATACACATTTATGAAAGCCTCGATATTGTCCAGAGGAATAGTACCTACATGCAATGTTCCTCTGGTAAGAATATGACTGATGATTTCTAAATCTTATAAAACGCATCATTTGTTATTTAAATGATTATATTACTTAAAAAATACAATTAAAAACTTGAATTAATTAAACTTTTTGGCACATTTGGAATGGCTCATCTACACCCATAGAATCAACAAAGTTTAATTAGTTTTTTATGCTTCAGGTGATTACAGCGATTTTTTTCACTAAATTTCAAAGTCGTCAGTAGATTTGCTTTGTACTTACTTGGAGATTTTGTGCTTCCCGAAGCTTTCCTCACTCTCACGTCAGTAAATTAAATTTTTTAGTTAATTTAAAAAATCAATCAATAAAAAAACATACAATCATGATCGTCAATATAATCGCTAATGTTCGATAGCCAGACAGACAAGAATTTTATTTTATTTATACAGTTTTGACAGGGGGTATTGAAAGGAGTGTATTTACCTATTTATTTAGTGGTTTTTTTAATAAAAAAAAATTTTCCTGTCTCTTTAGCTAGACCTTTAGATAGTAAAGGATAACTACAGGATCATCCGTTTTCAATGAGTGTCAACCAGACATGGTGTAACAATTGAGCAGGTTAACATATAGGTAGGTAAATAAATGCAATAACAAAAGGATAAACATAATGTAAAGAAGAAGTGAATGAGAAGAGTTATTATTTAAAAGAAATTAAAAACTTACCTATGTTCGTTTATTAGTTCATGCGATAGCTTTCATCAACCTTTTTCCGATTTCTTTTCTTCCGAAATATATTCATGTATTGAGAAACCTTTTTACTTTTGAAATCGTGAAATTTTAAACATTATTTGGCAATAAATTATAGACTTTGAGATCTATATAGTTATGAGAGAAACGAGGGGAGTTTTTGCGTTTCTTCTCTAAATCTATACAACAAAAAAAGGAGTCGTTAAAAAGCCAATGCAGACGCTATCTGTGTGAAATGTGCCAACTCGTGTTACCTAATTATTTATTAAGTGATTTTTTTGCATTATAAATGTCTTCCACCATTAGCGATCTCCCGCGCGCAGGTGGGAACCTCGCTTAAGGAAAAAAAAAACAAAGGTGTAAATTCTGCAAACAAATGCGAAGAATGTGGATGACTGTTCTTTATTTGGCCAGGCAGATAGACAGGTACTGAGAGAACATTCAACTGAAACAATTTATGCAGATTCTGTGTGATTGCTGAAAAGTTGCAATGGATAAAATAAATATTTTGGAGATTGTTTTTTATATAAGTACTTACCTATTACTAATGAAATTTTATACTAGTACTTGCATACGCAGCTGATACATGGATACAGACGAACGAGCACTAGGGAATGCAATCCCGAGTGGGGATTGCCCTTTCGGGATCCCTCGAGATTAGAATTTCCAATCCCGCGTCCCGACCCGTAGGATTCCCGAATATTTTTGTGGTTTTTTTTTGTTTATAGAGCTGAATAGCAATTAACGACAATGCCTTCCATTTTTATATCAGCAATTTTAATAAAATGTTCATCATTAATGATTGCATTAAAGTTTTTGTAGTCGTTTTTCCAAGCATCAATCAGTCCATTGACTGTAAAAACTACTAACTAGTAGTATTTTTTATTGATTTAGGTTGTGTTATGGGTAGATTATGGTTAGGTTGATAAAATACAGCAAATATTATTCAAAGCTATTTTCATTATTTGAATGTGACATACACATAAGTTTTAAGTACTTACTAAAAGCTCTATAGACATACACATATATAAAACATAAAAATATATAAAACATAAAAATATAAATATATAAAATATATAAATATATAAAACATAAAAAAATGCTGACCAATCTCGATAACCTCGTCCGATTTTACGGTTCGGGATTGATCTCGTAAAATGCCTCGAGATCTCGCGGGATCCCGATCTCGCGGGATCGGGATTGCATTCCCTAGCGAGCACTGAACGCTTTGGAAAGGAAAATTTTGAGGCGTATCTTTGGACCGGTTCTAGATAATAGACTTTGGCGCAAGCGCTACAACAATGAGTAGGTACCTAGGTACTATAAGTACATTGTTTAAGGAGCTAAGCGTAACAAAATTTGTTAAATTGTGAGTCTTTAGTGTCTGGGTCGTGTGGAGAAAATTACTCAACAACAAGCACAAAGTCCCTGCTGAATTCAAGACCAACAGGGCGAAGGAACATAGCAAGGCCATATTAAGATGGAGTGATAACGTATCCAAGTCGAATCTGCCTTGGACATTCAGAACTGGAGAGAGTTGTTGCAAGTCCGAGGCGGGTGAAGGAAGAATCTTGAGGAGGCCAAGACCCACCAGGGGTTGTAGAGCCAACAATTACCTATTCTTCTTCTTCATAAGCCTTCGTCTTTCCACTGCTGGATATAGGCCTCTTCCTTATTTTTCCATTCTTCCCTGTTGTTGGCTAATTGTAGCCATTTCTTTCCCCCCACTGCGACAATATCATTAGGTACCTACCTATAATGATGACATTTAAAATAATAGCTAGGTACTCAACAAAACTTGAGTAACAATCTTACCATTATTAATTGATACCTATGGTAGTTACTTTGTAGTGCGACATGATTATTTATTTTTAAATAAATTGAACTTAGTAATGCACTCATGTTGAGTTAAATTTAACACGACTGCAGTTTCGAGAGGAGTTACCTACCTATTACCTAAAACTAGACTTTAATATTTCATAATATTCCGTCAGAAAAATATTTAACTTTGATTTTTTCTGAACGAAGTTCCTTAACGCGGCTCGCAGTAGGAGTTGAAGGGTAGAAATCGTCACGTAAGGAAAAAGCGTTATGCCTCCCTCCATGGGAATTCTCTCTCTCTCTCTCTCTCTTTCTATTACAAGAGTGTGTGAGTGTGCGTGCGAGTTGTGTAATCAATACTGAACGTGTGTAAATTTTGTTAAAAATTATTAGTTTCCTACTGTTTTAAATCATGCGTAAGTTACATTGTCTCATTAGGTATTGCAATTTTGCAATGATGATTCGAGAAACGAAAACTGCAACAAGTAAATACCTAAGTGTAATACAAACTTAGAAAAGGAAATTAATAAAATTGTTTATATACCTACCTACGTTTAATGTGATTCGAATGTTTACTATTTACATAAATTAGGTAGGTGAAATCACATGCTGAGCGACAAAAGTGTATTGAAAGAGGAAAAAATCTAGATCTCCATGTGGAAAATTACATGCGGAATCGAAGAAAAGGCGTAAGTTCCTGACGGGGGACCCCTGACCGATGTCTTGTTTCTTGTCCTCACCGCACGCCCTGCTGTAGGTACCTACCTATGTAAATACCGGACGCGTGCAGTGGGAACAAGAAGCATGACTTTTCTTTAACTGAATATTTGGGAAAATAAATCGAAATTAAATATTTATCTGGCAGAATCTTATGAAATATTAACATCTGAATATTATTATCATAATAATATATGTAGGTAGGTACTACATATCTACATATATTATTATGATAAATGTAAATTTGTAATGTATACCCATGTTAGTAGTGTAACCCCGTTAACGAACGATTGCCTTAAACCAAGTTGATACAACTGCCTTAAGAAATGTATTCGATGATGAAATTGTAACCACTTTCCCCACACTCCCTTCGGCTTCCCCCGCCGTCTCTGGCAACACCGGCCCGCCCCGCCCGCCAGCGCCGCCGGAGTGACAAGACGAGATAATAACACACAAACGTCAGTCTCAATCCGATACAAAAATACAGCCATTATAATATTGTGATCCGACCTGTCAGCGAGCCGGCCGCGCGGGGCTGCGCGCGCAGAGCGGGACGGCGGCGCGCGCCCATTGGGCGGCCGAGCGGTCGGCATGGCGACGGGGCCGCGGCCGGCCAATCGGCGCGCGGAGGGCGGGGCCGCGCCAGGGGCGGCGCGACGCGGCCGAGGCTGGGGCGAGGAATAAACGACGGCGCAGGGCTGCCGCAACGCGCAAACGCAAAAAATGATTTGTGCGTTTTTGAAAATGTTTTTTGGAGATATTGCAAATTATGCTGGGGAGCGTTGATTAACTACGCGGTTTCATTTTGAACTCTTCTGAACCCCTCTCTCCCCCCGTGTAGCTCTTGCCTACGCCCTTCGAGTGGAACGTAGATTTTTTCCTATTAATTCCAGAAAGTTTTTTATTGTAAAAATAACTTTTAAAATGATTGATTATAAAATGAACAAGATTTATATTTGTTGGATAATAAGAGTGCGACACGCAATCAGGGCGCAACACGCAATGATTCAGGCGTCACTCAGCCGTGGCATGTCCGACAAATTACCGTGATTTTTGACGAGCGTGTGGCTAGTATTCTGTTAAATGTTCTCAGGTTTTCACGGCCGTTCAGAATATTCTGTGTATAGTTTTCTGAGATATTTTGCCGTGTATATCTGAGCTCTCTGGCCGACGTGTCGAATGCCATTGCAGGGTTCATTATCAGGGCTGATGGACCCTGCAATGGTATCCGAAACGTCGACGTTGAAACGTTGAAAACTTCCGTCGCACGATGTGCACGTATTTCATTGCATGCATGACTAAAATTTCACCTCACTTGTGCCTAAAGAAGTATAAATTTAAAAATGTGTGTTGAATTAACAACTATCTTGCCATTTTTCCGCGGGGGTTGGCAGAGAGGATGGTGCGCCGCACTCTTTCATCCTGACACACAAATCTTGTCTCGTCCACATTTATGAATTTTCGCATGCTAATTCGCCGAGGTTCGTAACAGGACCATCTTTCAGTATCTATTTAACCGAAGCATGCGGAGTCTTACGTGGCCATCCTTTTTCTGGTGCCATCAACACTAGCGTCATATATCCACCAATTTTTCTTCAACCATTCTCTCAATATGCCCAAATCATTTAATTAACCTTTTTTAATTCTGTTAACTATGCAAAGGTCAACTTTTGTTCATTCTTTTACTTGGAAACGAAAACCGCATAGATATTACTCTTTCATTTAGTCAATGTTAAAATGAACTATTTTAATATTGATTTATAAGCGCTAGACAGTATTTAATGCCAACCGTGTCGAGGTAATAATGAGCCCTATTAATAAATGCATGAAAAAATTTAAACTTAAGAGAGATAATTATTTTAAGACATGCAATAAAAAATTTTCAGATTGTGTATTATGTATAAAAAAGTATAAAATCTTTTATAACCGGAGGACTCATCCACCTTGGAGGAGTCCTCCGGTTTTGGATAGAGTTGAACTCAAGGGTCACCACTCCGTTCGTAGAGTCGGAGATCTCTGCTGCGGTTGACGATGTAAAAGTCGCGATGGTTTGACTGAATTTATTTGATTACAAAACACAAGTTATAAAGAATACAGTAGTATACAAAGGTTACAAGTGAAAGCGTGACGTTCGAAGGTATGACGGCAAGGGCTTCCGCCGTATCCGAGAAGCCCCGCTGGAGTGAGATGGTTTGTTCTGCGGGCGTGTGCTTATATAGTCATTCAGAACAAAGGAATCGGGGGTGTTATGATTTCCTATTTACTCGGCCGCGCGTGTGGGTATTTAGCTTAGATCAGCGAGGTGCGTTTCATCACTCCGATAGTCCATGCCCTCTGCTATACCTAGCCTTTGTACTAGGTTATCGGTCCGGCTTACATTTGCCTTGCTCAGCAATCTTGTCTCAACCTCTGTATCGAGGGCGACGGCCTGCCGTACTCGACGTCAGCATCTGTGGTAACTCATTACACGGGTGTCTGTGTGTATGTGTCTCGGGCCACCACAAATCTATTGGAAATACATATATAATGACTCTGAGTACCTACTCTACACGGACAGCACTCTATATTCTACATTCTAATAGACCGATATTACAATTCATTCTGCTATTACAAGTCGCTTTGATGCTTTTACTAACTACCTTATGTAATACTTACATTTATGTTTTATATGAAAAATGAATATAAATGGTAAAGAATTCTAATATAAAAACTTTTATTTACATTATTTCAAGTATCTACATTTACTAACTTTTAATATACTACGTTGCGTGTTTTTAATGTAAACTAACAATTTAGATAACTAATCTCAATTCATCCCGATACAGAAAATTATAGCAAGGAAAGGAAGGAAGGAAATATACTAATTATTTATCAAAAGGTAATTTTATTTTTTTAAATAGTAATGACTTTGTATGATCTACCTTCAATAGTAAAATGCTTCAAATGCATTAGTTACACTTGGACAATAGCCTGATGTGTCTCCACCCAGATCTAGTCTATGCTCTTGTCCCTTGTGTCGACTGCTAGCGCAAGCTGTACACCAGCGGCTGGACCTCGGCATCATTCTTCAGCCATCCGGGTCGACAGGTTGACTCCCTCAGTTGGGTCAACTTTCTTTAGTCAACGATTTTTATTTTGTTTTTATTTTAATTTATTTTTGAATGGTTCACAAACAATAAAAAATATAAAAAATGATATAAGTTATACAAATAAAATACAATAATTTTAAATGCTTTTCATCACTTTGAATACAGCAAACATAGAGATAAAAAGTAAAGGCTAAAACATACACAAGGAAGAACAGATGAAAGTGTTTTTGTAGAGGAAGCTTAAAATATAGTGAAATTGAACAAACAGTCTAAACAGCTAATTTTTGCTATGTTTGTTGGTCGATACGAATCCATAAACCCATAAAGTTTCTCTGAGAAATGTCAAGGTGTAGGTACAATCTTAAATTATCAGGGTTAAGAAATACCAGAGGCATGCAATGAAAACAAGAAACGTGACTTTTTCCTGTGCATATATTTTGAAAAGAAAACGAAATAAGCGATATATCTCGCAATATTCCAATCAAAATAATTAACATTTTATCCAGATTTAAATATTTCATAAAATTCTGCAGGATAAATATTAAATTTTTATTTACTTTTCCAAATACACGTTTAAATAAAAGTCACGCTTCTTGTTCTCACTGCACACGCCTGAGACATACCTATTATTATGATAAATTTTGAGTTGCTTGTTGGTGTAATGTTCATGACGCTCGCCTAGTGATCTGACGGTCGGTCATTCAAGGACATCTTCATGTTAGTCCTATTCTTATAGCACAAGCGTTAAGATTATTTTAAAAATAGTAAGAATGTTGACGCGATACGCTTACCGGTCCGCATCTCTATTTAAAAAAAATAATAATAATTTCACAAACCGGTGAGTAAATACAGACCCGTTTTTTTGTTTTGATATAAGACGCGACAATCCTGTCGTTAGACAACGACTACTTGTAAATAATATTTCACAAAAAATCAGTGGCAGCTTTCACCTCAAAGCTCGCCTTGCGGCGTCCCTGGCGCCCGGGCGGGGCGTGTCCTCCCCGGGCGGGGGGCGGGGGGCGCGCGCCGCGCGGGCGCCAGTAGCACGCCGCGCCGCGCACCCGACGGTCCTCTCCGGACACTCCTCCGGCTCGCAGCGGACCGGACCTCTCGCGATACCTCCTCGAGGCAGTTTCAGTCGCGGCAGATGACGCGCCAGCCCTCGCGGAAAATAATCACAAGCGTTAATTAGACTAAATGCGGAAGGGAGATAAATAAATTCGGAAATCCTCGCATTTTTTTGTTTTTTGTTTTGTCAAAAGTGAAATTTAGTGACGGCGTTTTAAAAGACCGCAAATTGTATTTAACGAAAATTAAACTATAGATACTTAACATTAATTTAATTAATAAGCCGCTGGATTGAAAGAAAGAGAAACAACTTTAGATACGAGATACTCGTGTACCGACATTTCTTAGTCAAAAGTGAAATATGTGATGGTGTTTTAAAGGACCGATGTAACCGTAACATTAATTTAATTAATAATTCACCGAATCGGTCCGAATTAGACAATCAGTAGCGTCGAAGAGTTTTCGATTTTCGGTAAAATTGCGATCCACTATTTAAAGAGAACTCGTCAGGATTACTCGAGCACTCGCGACTACTCGAGGGTCGCTAGTTGTCGCGCTCGAAGGTCGCAAACTGCTGGAAGCTGGAGTGCTGAGCGGGACCAGCGGCGGGGCACCCTTCCGAGGTGGAGTGCGTCGGCAGGGAGATAGCTTCCTTCAAGGAGGGCGTGCTGAGCTGGGCGCCCTGGGCGGGCGGGCTGGTGGCGGGCGCGGGAGGGCTGGGCGGCGCCCTCCCGCTGCCCACGCTCAGCTTCACGGTCGCCCAGGTGGCCACGGTCTGCGAGACCCTGGAGGAGTCGGGCGACATCGAGCGCCTGGCGCGCTTCCTCTGGTCGCTGCCCGTGGCGCACCCCAACGTGGCCGAGCTGGACCGCAGCGAGGCCGTGCTGCGCGCGCGCGCCATCGTGTCCTTCCACAGCGGCAACTTCCGCGACCTGTACTCCATCCTGGAGCACCACCGCTTCACTAAGGACTCGCACGGCAAGCTGCAGGCCATGTGGCTGGAGGCGCACTACCAGGAGGCCGAGCGGCTGCGCGGCCGCCCGCTGGGCCCCGTGGACAAGTACCGGGTGAGGAAGAAATTCCCGCTGCCCAGGACCATCTGGGACGGCGAGCAGAAGACGCACTGCTTCAAGGAGAGGACGAGAAGCCTGCTGCGCGAGTGGTACCTGCAGGACCCGTACCCCAACCCCACCAAGAAGCGCGAGCTGGCGCAGGCCACGGGGCTCACCCCCACGCAGGTGGGCAACTGGTTCAAGAACCGGAGGCAGAGGGACAGGGCGGCTGCGGCTAAAAATAGGTCAGTGCTCCTTATCGCTTTTGCGGAGATACCGCCCCCTACTTAATATTTAATTTGTTACATTGTGATGTTAATATAATTTATGAACCGCAAACAATTGCTGTAAATCCACCGCAAATTGTATTATTTGCATCATTAAAATCGACTTGTCAAAAATTAACAAGTGATAAAATAGTTAATATGCTAATTTATAAAATTTTCATTTACATATCGTTCTACGTTTTGAAACTGTTACGGGATAATTTTCCACTTCGAGGTTTTGAAATGTATGTAAAACAAACCTATCTATAGCTTCTCTTTGCAAATGCGACTACTGATTTCGTGTCAACTTCCTCGTACCCATCTATCTACGTACGGTGCTATATTATCAACATTTACAAGATGTATTTATACTTGGTGTACTTATGTGCGTTCATACTATTTACTACGTTTACAATAACTCAGATACATGAATCATAACGTTCCTGCAAATAATATAATATTTCACCTATATATAATTCACAATGCACCTCAACCCACAATCCTCCTATAAAATGCTACGAAACTTTCTAACGCTATTTCTTTCCAATTTTAAACAATCTAGGGAAGCCCCCAATAACACATCCCGTTTTATTTCCTTATTTTTTCGTTTTTCTTCCACCAATCATACAACCCGTTTTGGTAAAAATGTATGGTTTTTACGAAAAATTACTTTTATACAACCGGCTCTTAGTTACAAAAGTGTGCTAGTAAATTTACTTTTTCCATGGTTATGTGTAAATATGCGCACGAAGAATAATATTTAATTTCCTACATTTTCCAAAATTCGTTCGTCAGAAAACGGTTTTCGTTGTATTGTTCTTTCTTTGTTTAGATAGGTATGTACCAGACATTTAAATTTTGTTAAATTTTTTTTCCTAAATACATACCGGAAAGAGAAAGAAGAAGAACAGAAAAAAATTTGAAAATAAGTATAAGTTTGACGTTTATGAGTACCTACTGAATGAAAAACACATTCATTATGGTTACTATTATGGGGTATTTGTTTGGTCATTTTTACGTCACATATTAAGAATCTTTTGCGTCTAAGGCCCGGTTGCGCCATCAGAAGTAAGAGTAAGAGTTAAGAAAAAAGCATAGATTTTTACGTTCTCCACTAATCAAAACACTTGTTTTCGTAAAAATCTATGTTTTTTCTTACCTCTTACTCTTACTTCTGATGGCGCAACCGGGCCTAAAACGCAAATCAAAATTATGGAATATTCTTAAAATTTTTAATAATAACACCCAATTAACCTTTATTAATTTATTTGTGGGAAAGTAACTAACAATATATTTAGGTCGCTGATTTAAATAGCAGCGATCTACAGTTAGTACATAATACGAGTATGTATCTCTACATGAGAGAGTACGGGCATTATCCTTGGTTTTACTCAACCGAGTTTCTCCAGGGTATGCTTGTCTATAATAGTTTAGAGACTTGAATGTGTATTTCATCACGCATTTTTAATAATATTGCGCGTATGATTGATACTCCTGAAATTATGCGGAGCATTGGTTTGAATATTCCTGATATCTAACCTTAGACAGCGTTCGCATACATACCTAGATTATTTCACATTCCAATATACAGGACCAACCTGCCGATGGTTATGCCTGTTGGAAGAGCCACAGCTATGCTGAACAATATCGCTTCAGACATTGAACTGTTCCATATCTCTGAGAGAGTTTTCCGAAGTAGGATTCTCCTACACCTTTGATATGTATATATGTGTTAATTAAAACGTTTCATATAATACATGTAAACTCATCTTGAATGTTCTTTTGTGAAATAAATCTAAAATATCTATGAAATAAATTTTAAATAAAAGAAATACATATCTCATAATATTCCTATCACAATGATTGCCGTATTATTTCTTTATTCATATTATGATGATTTATATAGCGCCGTTTTCGTGAGAACTCACCTTAAGGCACTTTATGCAAACAATTATTTCACAAAAAAACTTACTGGATGAAGAACTTATTTATTATTACTCATGACTGGATGACATGCAAAAAATGGAATTGACGGTTAAAACTACAGTTTTGAAGGCCAGGAAGAGTTAGGAGTTTTTGCTGAGTGCATATTTAGAGTGGAAAAAATTAGGTATTACCTACTGTAACTGTCTGATTTTATAAGTTTTTGTATGATTGTCTAAATAGGTGCGTCTTTAGTTGTTTTTTTGAACTATTGTCTATTTGTCATAGTTCGTTTGGTAGTTTATTCCATAATTTTGGTTGTTGTTAGTTTTGACCACGCCTGATAAATAGTGGGCGTACATAATACAGATTTCACAAAAAACTTGAATTAAGTTTAACCTATGATCAATTTATTTTTTTAGAGTCCATATTAAACTAATAAATGGTTCGTTTTTATTGAAAAATTGATAAAGATATAGAGATATCATTACCAGCCGCGAAATCAATGTAGGTACCTATACTATTTCATGAGAAGGACTTCAGATGTCTCTAGCATAGTCACTTCAAATGTAGGTTTTCAGATTTGGAAAATATATACCTACAACTTTCGAAATTTTTGAATGTGTGTGTGTTCTTACGATGGAATTGATAAACGTGATCACTTAAGCCAGCTCATACAGATTTTATTCCCTCAGCCATCGTGTATAAGACTTCCATGCACGTTTCTCATATAAATAGCTTCGTATCTTTGAGACTTCTATGATTTATCTTGATAACAAATTGATCATTCTTATTCAGGTACTCACTTACCTTCTGTCCTCATCCACGTTAGTACATCTTCGCGTACAAGCTCGGTCATTCTTGAGACTCCTAACAGGACCATCCTCTAGTATCTGATTAATCTGATCATGCCGCTTCTTCGGAGGTCGTCCTCTCTTTCAGGTGCCGTCAACACTTGTCATATATTTTTCTTACCATTCTTTCCTCGTTCATTCGCTCAACACGCCCAACCATCTGGGCGATTGAGAAAGACGGCCTACTATTTTTATTTCACTTTAGTATTAAATGAAACAAATACCATCTTACGAGTTTTCATAAATTCAACAAATTAAATGAAGTGGGTGCTTGCATACTGGACAACAGACAGAGATGATCAAAAAAAGTAACCCATAAAAACCAAGTTTTTATTATACTCCCTTTCTTTGTAAAATATAACAACAATTAAAGACGAATTATAACATATAACATAACACTAAACTTACAGTAATTTAATATATTTCTAAAATGTCAGATATTTTGAGCTTTGAAAAGAAACTTCATGCTTTGAAGATTAAATTCTAAAAACATTTGTCAGTCAATTTAGATTTTCGAAATTCGTAGTCAAGTACCTATTATGTATACCGACGGAGTAATTCAAATTTAGAAAATATTCCGCGACGTTATCGGGCCGCCGTTGCTAGTAATTTGACTTGTAATGATTCCAATTTGAAAAAACCATTAAAATTTCTAAAAATCCGAAAATATACTATAATTAATTTTTTTTTAACGAAAATTTGAAAGATCTTCTTTATCGTCGTCACGAATCTGCTTGCAAAGTTTCAGCTCGATTGGATCACGGAAAAAGGGTCAAAAATCGATCCAAAGTTTTTTCGATGGCAAGCCGGCAAGCAAGCAAGCAGACGCCACGAGTTAATATAAAGGGAGTAAAAAATGAAAGGTACTTTAGTATACGCATACGAGCACTTTCAAAAGCGCGTGACGTCATCACGCTTTGAAACAAAAATGAATGAAAAGAATATTAATTACGAAAGTTAATTAAGACGGCCGGTAGGTGGCGGCGATTAGGTTTTCAACATCGACAATGAAATCGCAGATCAATCGACAGGGTGGTTAGATAACGTCTCACTCCACGTGTGAATCCATTAATTACTTGATATTTGGATACAGCGTCGGATGTTGATCGATCAATGAAACGAACGGAATTTGATTAATCGATACGCACGCGGACAGGGTCGGCGCTGGAGCCTCTTCGGTGACGTCAGAGTAACGTGATTTCGCTTTTAAATTAAGACCCTTCATAGGCAATGTGTCCTAGGGCAACATACGATAAAAATACTATTTAATCATAACGTAGCAAATAGCAGTGGCGTGCAGCGCATACAAGCAAAAAGCTGTGCATTAGTAAAGATTCTGGGAAACAAATATTGATTAAATAATCTTTATCTTTATCCTTCGAATTCGAGGCTACGGTTAGATGATATCGTAAAATGTTTGATTTATTTTTGTGAAAAGATTGTGTATTGGAAATTAGTCCAATTTAGGTAAATATATATTAATCGTCTTTGAAATGTATAGAAAACTTTTGCTGTATTATATATAAAATATTTATTTATTTAGAAAATCCTTGTTTACAATACTTTTTTTGTTGTGCAGTTATTTTTCTGGATCAAGGCTACCTAGAATAGTTCATTATTCACAGTTAAAAATTTAAAATTATGTATATACCTATATATATGCGTATATATTTAGCGTAGCTTGTTGGTCTTGTGGTTAGGACACTGGCCTCGTGATCCAAAGGTTGCGGGTTCGATCCTCACTCCAGACTAGCAAGTTAGTCCTATTTTCATAGTACAAGCGCTTAGCTTAGTTTGAAAATAGTAAGAATATTGATGTGACACGTATTCCGTGTTCACATCTCTATTTTTTTTTAAAAAAAAATTAAAAAAAAAAAAAATTAAATATTTAAAAATATATACTAGACACTCGGTCACAGCATAACCTAAGTTTATACCTACTGCACGCCACTGGTAAATAGGTATTTTCATTTAAGAAAGACAATCGAATAAGTATGTGTAAGTCCTGCGTACGAGGCACATTGTTTAGTCGTTTTGGTGTTTATACCCGTTAACACCAACACACCGAAACAATGTGCGTCGTACGCACGGTTTACACATACTAATTGGAGTGCCTTTCTTAAATGGAAAGACCTATAGCAATATATTTAAATATGTATTTTTATATGCAAAATATAAAAAAATGCAAACGCAGAACAGCAATGCATTTCGCAAAGTGTCAATCGATCATAGAACATAGCATAACTGTGTGGGGAGGAGCAACTATGAGTGCACTCAATTTGATTATCGCAATTCATAAAACTGTTATAAAAGTTATCCTCAAAATATTATTTTTAACGAGGACTGACTATATGTTCTATAAATTCAATGTTTTCGAGATTATAGAAATATTCGATAACACATTTTGAAATGACCCAAATGATAATTGCCACATGAACAAAGAAATTTTTATTTACAAATCACTACATATGGGCAATGGAGAGGGCAACCCCCCTCCAAGCAAAATAGTTAGTCTCTTTTTGGAGAGGTACAACGATAAAATTTATGTATTTATTTATGGTTTTAATAGACTAGAAAGAAATGTAATAAACTGTATGTAGTATTAAATAAATAAATTTAAAAAATGTTTCTACTACTTTGGATCGAAACTCCCTAACAATATGGTACTAAGTTTAATTGAATATATACTCTGGTAATAAATTGCAATGAAAACACGTTATAAAATTCTGGGAATTTAAAATATTAGAAAATACATTTGGTGCTCACACCCAAAAAAATTGAATTACTTTATTAATTATTTTTTTCTGTACCTTTTATAATTACGGTATTTTATTTTTTATCACTTTTAAATACCTAACTAAAGTAAAGTCATTCCCGATTACTTTATTTATGTACACCAATCAGACACTTGTGAATACGGTATGTAAATTGTACAAATAACTTATAAACTATACCTGTCTCAATACAGATTATTCTAGTGAGACAGCCATAGTAGGTGCCTACAACCCAAATTGTAGGTATATTACCTGTGTATACGAACAAAATAAATAAATTTACTTCTCATACGTTGTAGGTACGTCAGGCACACATTTAATATTGCGTAGATTAAAAAAAATAAACGCCACAATAGGCCCAATATGCCCTAGTACCTACCTTTGTAGCTTAAGAAAATCAAACCCTGAACTACCGGTATGTGAAACTAGTGTCATACCCACTGTACCACCAGGGCCGTCGCGAGAATGCTAAAATAATTTTATGATCATTTGGCACATTGTTTGATAAAGTATCGCTCTCTGGACGTAAATTTAAAAAAAATTAATTACCTAATTGAGTTTTGCGCATTCGCCTACAATCTACATGTTTAATAATCTACATCAATTCGACGTCACAAGTTTGGTACGATCCTTCCGTTTATTAAGATTAATTAATTGATTACATGATAATTTTATCTCTAAGGCAATGTCAATGGTCCCTTTTATTACTCCCTTTTATGTAATACTAATAAATAATTTAATTAATTATGTAAAACGTAAGCATTTATTTCAAAGTACAAATTCAATTACATACAACTTTCTAGTAAGAAATAATCTTTATCGAATAAGTAAGATCCATTTGAATCTAAGCTATTTTCTCATTAAATTTTAAGCTTATTTGTGCTTGTAGAATAAAAGTCAAAGCATTTTTTTTGCTGCTTTTTTGTGTCGTATTAAGGGGCATTTAGTTTGGTTCGATAGAACCCACGACGGGTCCCATAGTTATAGGAAGTTCGAGATGTTTCGATTTAGACCTCTATCTATCTAAGTTGTCCATTTTTGTCAACCAATTGAATACCTAAGAAATGTGAAGTGTTTTTCCGAGTGTTGATTTATGTTTCCTCTATCGCACGGCACAAGAACCGTGATAACAATACCCGGTGTAAGTATTATAGTTACCTGCATAAAATGAACACCTTGAAGTTAGTTAGTGATTTATTGTTTAAAGCGTTTCCTGCAGAACGTACAATATATTATAATGGTTGATTTAACCTTCAAATTGAATTAAAAATTATTATTATCATGTCATTTCTCCGCTTGAGGGGGAAAAGAGGATAGATCGCCACACTCTTCTGTCCTGAGACACAAGGTGGTCAATTGTAAAGTCTCCCAACAGGGATATCTTCCAGTATCTGTTATAACCTGGTCATGCTATGTCTTCCGCGACCGCTAAATATTTCTGTTAACTAGTACCTATATTTCTTGCCATTCTTTCCTCATTCATTCGCTCAACTTGACCAAAGCACCTAAGCTACCCTTTTTTATTTATATTCACTACGCTTAGGTCAGCATTACATTTTTTTTTATATATTATATATCTGTTTACCATAAATGAATAAGAATATTTTAGACAAAATAAACCTTATCAATTCAACTAAGCACCATTTGATTTTACGCATTTTCGCCAACGAATGACAAAGTTCTTTATGTTTGTAGAGTAGATTACAGTCCATTAAATCCTTAAAGGCTTTTTCTGCTCCTTCTCCTTTACTGAATTTTTTTACGTAAATAGTTTTTGAAGTGCCTGAAAAGTTGAAGCAAGATGGGTCCTTTTCGATTAATCATAATGGTGGTTATTTGTCGCTTTTTTTCTTGTACTAAACCTTTCAATTGGTCGTTTTCAACAGTAGCGGATCGTCTTTGGCCCTCTTCGATTTTAATGTTTACGTCTAAACTAAAGGTTTCTAAAGGTTTCACCCAGTGCCTGTCTTACGTTGTTGGGCTTTCGCCTAATTTAAGGACAAAGTAAAAAAAATGAAAATCGATTCGGTTGAATACTTAATAATGATTGAAATGTTATTGTCAAAATTATTTTCAATGTTTACAAGTAGCCACTGAAAAATAAAAATAAAAATAGGGGAAGGTGGTCTGAGACGGCATGGCGGTTGAGATGGCATAGTTAGTGACGGCATTCGATTCCATAATTCGCCACCCAGTAGCGTCTCCATCTACACGGGTAGATCACTAATACAAACATGTCACGACGTACCCGCAACCAGTGCGCGAGAACTATCCGAGTGGACACTATGCTTCTTTTCGTAAAATTGCCTCGCGTAAATTGATTTTTTCATAAAAGATTAACCAAAATTACAAGTATTCTATATGAGATATCAGGTAAGTTTGGATGTATTTTTAGGGCTAACTGTGATGATTATGGTTTACTTAAATTAGAGTTATGTAGCATTCATATTAATGGAAGTGCAAATTTTTTTCTCGGTTATGTGCCAACAGGGTAAGATGGCATAGGGGGTATGCCATCTCACCCAGCAGACGACGTGAGAAGTTTTAATAAACCATTAAGTAAATTAAGCAATAACTAATACTACTAATTAGTTTATTGTGTAAAATAGTTGGTTTTCTACAATAATAAGCTGAGGCAGAATATACAGAACCTGCCAGTTTCCAGTCGAAATAACTAACTGAGGCAGGGCAACGTTCAGATCCTGCGAGTTCTCAGTCGAACGAACAAATCGAGGCAGGGCGTTCAGAGCCTGATGACTTCCAGTCAAATAACCATGATTCAAACTGAGGGAAGTTCAACTATAGCAGATATTTTCCTATTGCCCAAATCTTCCCAAATAAAATGAATAAATCGTAAGATGGGTAAGTTGACCTCCAGAAATAGCACAACTGAAAGCTATTGTTGCTGAGAAAAAAGCTGCAAATTTGAGGAAATCTGCTCGACAAGTTGTGTTGGCAGCTTCTAGTGACGAGGAAGAACCATTTATGTCGGATGGTGAAAACTCATCTTGCATTTATTGCATGGAGTATTGGAGTCATTCTTGCTCCAGGGAATGGTGGCTTCAATGCCAAGTCTGCCGTCAATAGTGCCACCGGAATGAATCGGATTACCGAAAACAGCAAAACGCGTAATTTGTGATATTTTTAAGTAACCCTTACCTACAAACATTATAAATAACGCGTTTTCCTTGCTTTGCCATCTACCTGGGTGCATATAGTGGGTATTGCTCAATGTATGCCATCTTACCCTTATGGGGTGTGCCATCTCACCCATGGGGGTTGGGTGAGATGGATTTATGAAACATTTTTATTTTTGATTATTTTTAAAAGAAAATATGGTTTTTCTTAATCTTTTAGAATGTTTATTAGCTAATAATAAACTCTTATTTAATACAGAATGGCTATTTATTTCAATTTCATTACGTGTTTTCTCAAAATCAATCTTTTCAAAATCTATGCCATCTCAGACCACCTTCCCCTATTATTAATGTATTCCAGGTACCTAAGTATAATATTTATTTATTTATGTAATGAACGTGTGTATTTTAAAGAAAATAATATTAAACACAATAACCAAAGCTTTTAATAATACCTAAATATACATTTTATTAAATATAAGACAGAATTAGTTCAAAATAATCTTGAATATTTTGTTTTTTTAGAGTTTTTCTGCCGTATGTTCATATATAGGGACCATCATCACGGGTGATGTCATTTTGTTATATTTTATTGCTAAAATAATTTACTTAATTTATAAATAGAAAACACTTTGCATAAAACAACTATATATTGGATAATCAACACGTTTCGGGGCCAGTGATCATCTGGATACAACGTGTACCCTGACGAATGATCCAATTTATTGTTACTTTTATTTTTTATTAGAACTTGTGATACTTAAATTTTTATTAGGACAAGATGTGCCGAAAGGAAACCATCGATAAAACATGACATTTCTCAAATGTGTCGTTTACATTTAATCGCATCTTCGCATTTAAGATTGTATAAAATAAGTATATATTTTTTATCAAAGTTAGAGGTTTGAATGGTGTTGGTCCTAAGGGTTTGATTTTTGTTCATCAAAGTAATGTAAGAGGATAGTAATAATACCCGGTTGTACACAGTGTTCTGACTTCTGAAAATGGATGTTTGATTAGGTTTGAAAAGTCTAGGTTTATGTTCATCTTCCAACATAATAACCTAGAAAATACACTTTTATTACGAATAATCTTTTCTTAATAGATAAAATAATAAGAAAGAAAAAATATAGATGTCTCGGAGAAACGTATCTATTTATATGAGTAACGTACATGGAAGTCTTTTTAGGGAAACCCTGGGCTTATGACAGGTATGAGCTGGCTTGGGTGATCACTTTACATAATGCAACGTTCACCAATCCACCACAAGAACATAACACACTATCAAAATTCTGATCAGTTTCTTTCATATTATATTCAAATGGACTAATGGTACTTGGCGGCGGCTGTGCTCGAATATTTTGCTTGTGATCTATACTTATAATGAGGCGAGAAACGCGAAATTATAAATGATGATTTCTTCCGGTGAAATTTCTTGTTGGAAGTTAATTAGGTTTTTCCGGCGGCTTTCAGTAATTCAGAAAATTAGCATGGGCCGTAATACTAGGTGTTGTACAGTTTTGTTTTAATATATCATAATATTTGTTTTAATACATCCTATCATAATCTTGAATTCCATGACCGGAAACTTCCGTGGATCTCTCATAACGGTAGTGTAGAAAGACATGAAGCACTCCATACTATTATTTTAGAATTTTTATTGTCATTGATTATTGACTGAAGAACTTTGATGTTGGTATATCTGTGTAGGTATGTGTATTCATTGTCGAATTTTTATGGTATATTTTATTTTAAGTATTTAATAGCTTCTCTTCTTCCTTTTCTTCTTTTTTCTTTATTATTTTAATTATTTCTCTTTTTCTTCATTTTCTACTTTTTATATTTTCTCTCCATGTGCCTCAATATAACGTATATGTAATTTGCAATCTATATGAAGGACCAGATCTTGCACTAACAATCTGGTTACGCTGGAATAAACACATTATTATTATTATTATTATAAGATATCCAAGATATCAAAGTTTACGGATTTGTATTGTTTTAAATACCCCTTTTTCTTCATTCACCTGAATTAACACCATCATCTAATACCACTTCAAAAAATGAATCTTACGATAATTATTTCACAATACCGTTTGAAGTTTTGTGTCTCACCTAGCGTGGATATCTCTCGTATGAAATTAATAAATCCAATTAATTTCTGGCCCAACGTAGAAAAATAAAGCCTTACTAGCTGTAACCCGTCAAAAACGACGGTTCTTTTACTGTAACAAGTATTTATTTATTTATAGAAGAAATAGTAATGACGACTTTGATCAAAATATTTGATTTTTTTATATTTCCCCTGCCGGCAGTTATGGTAATTTTAAACCCTGGCGATTATGCTGGGCGGAACATGAAATGGTTCGCGTCTTTGCTAAGTCCTATATGAACATAATTTTGGACGGCTAATGCAGGCTCGGCGGTAGTAACAGCTATCGTTGCCGCCTTCGGGTTTGCTGGCCCGGGGTTCAAGCCCCATCTCCGGCGATTTAATTTCGTTTTTTTAGCCGTGAATTCGAACGAAATTACGGACGTTACCCGAAGACGGACGGACGGGCGGCCTTTATGTTATTGGAAATTATTGTGTTTGATAAAGTAACAGTAATGTTGTGTAGGTTGGTATATATACGTTTTTAGAATCAAACATTTTTGCGACTTTGTATCGGACCATATTATGTTATATGTTAATAATTTATTTTATTCTTTGTTTCAGTACAAGGTAAGGAAGATAAATATATTCCTATCTGACCTTTTTTTTTATTGTACATAAATACCTACCCATTTTTTAGAATTCATGTTAAACTAAAAAATAAAACTCGTTCTAAGACATAATTAAAAATGTCGCTTACATAAAACGTACACGTAAACAAACTTCACATTTTTAATAACCATCGTCTTGAAACTCTGATATATATAGTTTGACGTTTTAACCTTCAAAAAACATTATTCGTATCAGAAATTTAACTGTTCTAATTACCATTAAAAATTGTTTCAGAATATTAATGGACTTTTCTACCGTTTAGGAAAAAATATATAGGTATGTAGGTGTCTTTAAAACTAAACATACTTCCAGGGCAAGTAACACTTTTCTCTAATAAAATACAAATACAGTTTTAACAAGTTTTAATTTCTTATTAGTGCTTTCTATATTACTTACTTATATACCTATAGAATACCTATAGAAATTCAAATAAATATCCCAACACTGGTAGTGTTATGTTTTTCTTAATATACTTTTCCGACTCCTTAAGAGCCTATGATAATCTAAACACCCTATATGTAGCTATACTACAAATTGTAGCATTGGAACTTCATGTTGCATAAAAGATTTTTCACACAGGTCGGTAGGTAGGTAGGTACTTATTCACAAAATAGAGTGCTCAGAAAAAATGTATTGCATTCGCATTGCTATTTAAAAAAATAATTTACCAGTATTCATACACATGTAGTACACCGCCTTTGCGTAGAATATGTTTTTATAATTTGCTTCGCCCTATTTCGTATACAAATCATTATGTTTTGTTTAAAATCCTTCACTTTCTGAATTTCATTTGAAATTTAGATGGTGTAGTTTTACTAAGTGGAAATATTTGTTCTCTAAAAATACATAGACATGTAGGTACAGCAAATAAGTAGATAGGTAAATAGAAACACCGATTTTTTAAAATTTTCTTTATATGTGCGGTATAAAAGCAAAGGTGGCATACAAAAAATTAAAAAATGTTTTCAATACTGTCACCGAAGATTAATTATTTAAAATGTACAGAATTCTACATTTTATGTATCTATCCCTTCCAAAATCATGGTTCTTATTAATTTATATGTTTCCTGTAAATCTCAAATTCAGTAGGTAGGTACATTATAAATTAGTTATCCTCGATGTCTGCATTAAATTTTTTATTTATTTTGCTAACTTTGCTCTTATTCTCCCAATACCTATAGTGTTATCTGTTCAATTTCTTATCTCCTTATCAATTTCAGATTGTCTACATATTTCAAAAAAGGCGTTACATATCTAAGATACCCGTAGGTATCATACATAACCCGCGAAAGATATCTTTTCTACTACCTATATAGGTACTTATGTAATATGCTAGATAATATGCTGCCTCGGCAAACTTCTATTATAAAATTATACATTATTTTAAAGACAGTTTTGTGACACATTTTGTCTCCGAAAAAGTATACTCCATTAAAAAAACACTTCAATCCCGAGGGTAGCGAGTCCTGCTTCATTGACGAATTGATAAATAAATAAATAATTAAAATAAGAAGTAAAAAGCAGAGCCGAGGGATAAGAAGGTTGTCGACGCCTCCGCCCAGCGCGGCTGAGGTCATTAGGGCCCGGTAGCCGACGGGTCAGCTTTTGGCCGATTCACCCTGGATAATTGCGGCCTGGCAAGGGCCGGATCGGCCGATTGTTGCGGGCGAAGGGAATCCCTGCCCACGGCGAACGAGATAATAATAGGAAAAATAATCAAATCAAAAAATGTTCATCTCTGGCACGAACTGGGTACCTACCTACCTGCCCACAAATATAGTAACTACCTACCAAGTGAAAATTTAACGCTAATTAAAAAAAAAAACATATAACTTTGTAAAAAATATATTGATTGCTTTTAATGTGTACTGGTTTCAATGCATTTTCATTTCATCTTCGTATCTTATCGTACCGTATCATCATTGTATCTTCGCAAGGAACGAATTACAATAACATTTTTAAATGAATAATTATGTCCAACGACAATTTTAACCCTACAGCATTAAAAATAATAAAAAAGCTTTGTCGTATTTATATTTGCTCAAATAAATATTGTTTTGAATTAAAAATACCGTGATATGTCTCAAACATATGTATATACCTACCTATGTATCGTACCATCCGTGCATATATTATATCTTTTGTTCGATATTCTAAAAGTGGAGACCTGTAATTGGCCACCTATATTACATTAATGTTTTCTATGCTTCTTTGTTGTGCTGTTGGTCTTCCATGAATAAATAAATAAATAAATAAATATTAATATTACAACCACAAGAGGCTGTATCTACGGCAGTGGACAAAGGATTCTTGCAAATTTTCATCCACACTATACGTCAAAGTGACAGTCTAGAAAAAAAAAGTCTTGGCACAATTTTGTGCAGAAGAATACCTGGAAGAGTGCCGCAATGGAGGTTGGATGCGTCTCATTTGATTGAGGTCACCATATGTCAAAATTGATAAGAAGGAGGAAATAGGAAGAGAAATATTCAATAATTCCTTTAAATTATTCTAATAAAAAAATATGGCGAACCAAAAAATGTTCCCGTCGGGAACTGAATCATGGTATCCCGTGTCACAAGCGAGGATAAAGATCATTATGGAATCCAACACAAGAATCCTGGCCCAGTATAGTAGGTATCTAGGTACCTATGCATGATCCTGAGATTGATACGTATGTACAATCCTGATTTTTTTGGATAAATATGTTAAATTAGACCAGGACTAAATAATAAAATGCTTGATCACGTTGATTCGACCATAGATAGGTATTATTCGTAATAATACAATTGTAATAATGCAATAAAACGCTAGGTATATTATCTAGCCCTGGCTTGTCAAAATGATTATTTTAATCAATGATAATTTAGTACTTTAACAAAAAAAAACATCTAAGTGTGCAGATAAAATGCCAGAGCGCTCACTTAACATGTTAGGAATACTAGGATCGATTCCCGGTGATATATTTTTGAAATAAATGCGGAAAAAAGGAAATATGTGTAGGTTTATGTTAATATTATGATCTTTTCTAACGCATTATTTTACCCATAAATATACTGTGAAGTTTCAGCTTTCTTACACCCATTAACTAATTCAATATATATTTATAATAAAATAATTAACGAGATACAAAGAGAATTAGATTAAATATGTTCGTTCCCGAAAACAATGGTGTGAATAGTGTAAATTGCAAAATAAATGTTAAATTTTTCTCACGTATGAAGTATCCACCGGTATAACGAATTTATACCTCAGCATTAATAATTGGATAATTATTAGATAGAAAGAAAAGAAAATATTAAAGCACTGTTAGAAAACTGGTTAAAATTTAAACATACAGGTAGATCTTTTAAAATCATAATATGCATAGTAAGATCATGTTATTATTTTAAATTTTAATTTTTTTTCTCAAATTATTCCCAAAAAATATATTTTTAACATTTGCTTGTACCAAAATCGGTCTTTGGAAACGGACGCAGAAGTTGGTTTCTGTGAAGAAAGATAGGAAATAATTTTAATTATTCCTTTCGCTCATCAAGGTGTAAAATTTTCAAAATTTTGGCAAGTGTAGAAACAGATGGAGTCTACGGAAGACCTGGCTTGATCAGATAAACTAAATAAAGATGGACGGCATTTTTAAAACCTTCAACCCTACGAAACGCGTGCATAAGAAGATGTTTGAGAGTGGACGAGGCAAGAGCAGAGTGCCAGAACAGAGAATTATGGCGTTTTATCCTCTCTGCCTATCCCTTCAGAGTTATTTTATGAGTTGTTAGTTATAGTGTTCACAGTTCTGCATTTATTATTTGAAAAGTTAGCTAGTTAGTATGTATACTGTCCACACTTTATTCATTATTTGAAAAGAACAGGAATGTAAAAGTTAAGGGTCGCATATCCATTTTCAAATAAAATTGATACCTACTTCATTCCTATCAGTTGGATATCATATAAAGTACTTATTTTAAAGAATTTCGTGTTCTAATAAAAAATATGTATTATACCCGCCTACATGTCAAATTTTATAATTTTAACATTACAATTTATCAATGTCAAGTTTTTTTTCTCTAGTTTATTTAATAAATGTTTTATTTAGCACAGGTAAAGCTAGATTACATTAAAATTACATTAGCTTTTTTTCATAAGCTCTTATAAAATTAGTGACATGTTTGACGATTCAATTTTTTTATATTTTCTTTACGAAATCGGTTGAATTTAATAAAATAAGAAATGGAAGAGTGTGTACCTTCTTATGAACGCGCGATGGAAGATATAATTCTTTGGCATGATTGTGATAATTGATATTTACATGTTGGTTAAAAATGTACATTAATACAATAATACATGTCTAGGGAGATGATATACATAATTGATAACACGTTAATATAGTTAAATTATTAATACTTGTTTTTGAAGTGGTACAAATGTAATTATTGGTTTGTGATAGCTAAAATAAGAGAAAGGTAAATATCTTCGAATCAAAGACATACGATGCGACGAATAAAAAAAAATCTAAGTTCGTAGGAACCTATTCAAAAGTTTCGAAACTATATAACTTTGACAGCCGCATTGAATGTCGAATGAATGAATGTGTTTTTTGTTTTGAAAATGAATATCTGACAGTTAGGTCGTTTTTGCAAAAACATCGACAGTAATATGCACACCTAAAATCGTGATTCAATAAACAGTTCTAATTTTTAATTCAATAACCAATCATTCGTCAGCTTTTGAATAGAGCGTCTTTATGATTGGTACTCGATTCAAGATGGTCGACAATATATTATTTATATTACTGGAACACTAATTTCAAGTGAATAAATTTTTGACAGTTTAATGGATGCGCGCGCGTTTCTGTGGTCTCGCATTTCCGCTACAATCCGCACGCGCCACGTGCGCAACTTCCGTTACAATAAAAAATTTACCCTGAAAACGCCAAAAGAAGATTTCAATAAAAAGTAACCCATTAAAAAAGTTTTTATTATACTCCCTTTCTTATTTAATCACGTTTCGTGTCTACAGCATGCGACGGAGTCATTACTCAGTTGTATGAAAAAACCATAAAAAATTTTAAAAATCCAAAATTATACCATAATTATTAATTTTTTTTAACAAAAATTTGTTAGATCATTTTTATCGTCGCCACGATTCTGTCCGCAAAGTTTCAGCTCAATTGGATCACGGGAATAGGGTTACAAATCGATCCAAAGTTTTTGCGTCAAGCAAGCAGGCGTAAAAAAATGATGGTTCATATCATATCATTTTGTGTACTCTGTATGATTTGATAACATTACGGAAAGGTGGGATTTCTAATCGGTCAGAGAACAGGCGAAGTTCTCGAGACCCGACAATAACAGCTGACGAGCAGTTTGGTGAATCTACTCCCTTTGTCAGGCGTCCTCCTGATTCTGGAATTAGGGCCTATTAGTGGCTGGGAAGTCGAGGTGTTGGAATGTGTGCGCGGACGTCTCTGCAGGCCATTAGCTCCACACAAATCCTTCCCCGTGAATGGAGATCTGCCCCCAGCCTCCGAGTGAATTGTTGTGAGATAAATAGAATATAATGCGCGGTGGCTGGCTCCAGTCCTCGCAGCATTTGTGTAGATGAACAATTCTAAATGTTACAAAAGTTATTTTTGAAATGTTTTCAAAATAATATTTCATGATTAGTAATAAATTATTAATAAAGCGGGCAATCTGTTTGTCTGAAGTAGCAAATCTATTATGGTCAGCTCTGGCGTTATAGTATTATTATAAGAAAAAAGTATTTTTTATAATTTATATTTATTGAAAAAATTCAACATTTCGAAACCAATGGCTTCTTCGTCAGGATAACAAAAATAACATTTAAAAATTGAAGTATAGATAATCAAGATATTAAAAAGTTATATATGGAAAATGAATAATATAAAGTACCTACTTAACATGAAAATAAATTTAAAAGATCACTATTTGCAAAAAGGACCTGATTATTTAAAACATTAAATTTACTATTTACACTCTTTCTTATTTCCAAAATTTCTAATTTATCAATCTGTGATTCTGTATAATTTGTATGTAAAATTTTGATAAATTAGAAATTTTGAAAATAAGAAAGAGTGTAAATAGTAAATTGAATGTTATAAATAATCAGGTGCTTTTTGCAAATAGTTATCTTTTAAATTTATTTTCACGTTAAGTAGGTATTTTTTATTATCGTTTTCCATATATAACTTTTTAATATTTTGATCTATACTTCGATTTTAAAATTTTATTTTTGTTATCCTGACGAAGAAGCCGTTGGTTTCGAAACATGTTGAATTTTTTCAATAAATAAGTGGTGTTTACAAAGTAAATTTATATAAATTATGATTATTTCACCACAAAATAATAATTTTGCTATATTTGAAAAAGTATTTTTTATTTTTATATGTGTGCTTATGGATTTCTACAAACTTACCTGCTAAACAATAAAACTTCAAATAACGTGTGATAGCATAAAAACAGCCCTTGTTGCGTAGTGGTCCAGTCTCATGCGGGGGTTTTCGCTTTAAATTTTTTCCGGGTTTAAATTTCTGGTGAGGTCAAAATATATCGATGTACAAAATACAACATGTCGTAAAATTTAAACACATACAACTTACAAAAAAGTGAAGGTTACATTGTGTAAAGTGATCACTTAAGCCAGTCGTACGATAAGTCGTAAGCAAAATGAACACCCAAAGACTTCCATACCTATTTTCCCATAAAAATATAATTTCGTCTCTGTGAGACATCTATAATACCTATACACTGATTTATACATCGATGTAATTACCTACATATATTTTTTATTTTTCTTAAAGTACCTACCTACATACATATGTAATACAAGAATTTATTTTTCCTAATGTAAATCAAATATCATCTATTTTAGCTTTTTCTTAAAGGTTGTTATATTTCTTTCATCCCTAATGTCCCCCGGTAGTTTATTTTAAAATTCAGTCCACTGTGCTTTTTCTCAAGCCTGGATATTCTTGTAAGTGTTTCATGGCCTGTAGCAGCATTGAAATTGAAATAAAATCAACAAGTTGGAGTTATATTGTAATAGCTCGGGCATTGGCAATTAAATGTCCCAGGGGTCGCGTGCCCGAAACGTCGCAATTTTTTGCGTTCCGCTACTTAACGGATTTTCTCACATCTCGCTGAGCGGTCGGATGCTGGGAGCAGATTCGGGGAAGCCGGCCGATAGTGTCCGCTTTTTTGTCCTCTTCCTCTTAATAACCCACGTGGCTCGCAGCGGGCATAATAGGGATCACGCCGACACAATGGCGGATAATCCTGCCATTAGCGCTGACCAGAAAGTAAACACGGCTGCTTCCTGATTTAGTAGGAATCCAAGGCTCTAGAGGGAAAAAATAGAAAGCTCTTGCAACATACGGCGTCTGTGCTGAAGGTAATATTAAAAATTCGACTTAGTATGTTGCTAATCTCAATGTTTTGTGTAAAAATTGCGTTTGTTTGTTTAAGTGCGTATTTTTCTGGAAAGAAATGGTGGACTGAAAATTTATTTTATTATTGTAACGCCCCTAAGGGCTTTTTACAAAAAAATGTAATTACGAAAGTTTACTAAGATTTTATTTATTCTGTGAGAAAGTATCAGGGGAACATGTGAATCGTAGGGTAGGTGTGCCTCTTTTAATTTAAGGAATACTATCGAATAAGTAAGCCGTATGAATGGGCGTCCATTGTTTTGTTGTGTTGATGTTTAGGGTATAAACACCAATGCAACGAAACAATGTGCCTCGTACGCACGACTTACGCATACTGATTCGATTGTCTTTATTAAATGGAAAGGGGTCTATATAATCCTTTTGTTCTTCGTAAAAAAATAGATATGCGAACACGAAATAGCGTCGCATCAATGTCATTACCTACTAAAGTAAACGCTTGTGCCATGAAAATAGGACTAATTTGCTGGTCTCCTGGAATGGGACTCAAATAACCGGTCGCTGGATCACTGGACGAGACTATAAAATCACGAGGATGACTAGACCAACAAAGTATTCATCATCTTTATATTTAAAATTAGATAATGTGCTCTGCCAACCCTTTGATGATAAACAAGTCAGAACAAAATAACAGGACACATGTCTACTACCTTGTATGTTTTCCTGATACTTTTGCTTGTTTTCGATCTAAATTTCGTATGATCCGAAGGTCCTGAAGATCGTTTCATTACAAACATATTTTTTGAACTCTGTTTATCTTACAACCTGCCCTAATGGCGCCCTGTCGAACACTCCACGAAAATATTTAACAGCTGGTAAATTCAATGACGTCGATATTTTTGAGTATTCTTCTGGTGCCCGTTGCCGTAAAATAATATTTACGCAATCGCCCCAATTTCGTATTAGTAATAAAAACAGAATTAGTTGCATACTAAAAACACCCATCTGGTGGTCCTTAACCTCATAGTATTAGTTCAAAATTGTTTACAGGTAATTTGTAATGACTGTACATATCCCTTTCATCTTCTTTCCTCCTGATACATAGTGACCACAGCCGGCGTACTTAGCTGACTCCAAGGTCTCTCCAGCCAGATTCAAGACCATCCATGGTCGTGGATCTTCTTCAGTCCAGATAATTTAATTTCTAGGATATCACTCTGACATATTTAAGTATTGAAATAAAACGGACATTTTATACGAACTGTATAGATGTTCAAGTTTTTTGTCTGTAACATTGTGGAAATTCACTTTTAATATTTTAATTTTATTTTAATAGTCAAAACGTACTGATGATTTCTTACGCGGCCGCAGATTGTATGCACTGGAGGTGAAATACTCGGCACATATTTAAACTTGATTACAAAAAATCAATAACATCATGTTCTCTAATAAAACTAAATAACCTTCATTTCCACCAAACTTAATAATTTGTCTGTCCGTCTGTAACTTCGTGTAACGTCCGTTATTTCGTTCAAATTCACGGCTGAAAAAACAAATTAAACGGCTGGGCTAGCAAACCCGAACCGGCCGCTCTACGCATGTTACTACGGCCGCCTCTCTAGGATGGACCGCCCAAAAGATACAATAAATATATACTAGGGCTCAGCAAAGACGCGAACCAATGTTCGGTCATTTGTTATAGTTAGTATTCCCAATAATGACCGAAAACATCCATACGCCTCTTTCTTTATACGAATAATTTGAAACAAAACTGTATATACTCGTACCTACCTTGGTTATCACTTGATGACGAGAGAGACTGCACTTTACGAAACTACAGAAGCAAAAAACATAACACAGTGTGTGTGATACAAATTTTTAGTCTATTAAAAAAATATATTGATCTTGTTACACCCACAGAATATCATGTCAATTAATAGAAATATTATAATTTGTGCATTTTATTGTCTTGAGGATTCAATTTTCCTTTCATTTGTAAAATTAAAACTACATTCCAATGTAAAACTGTCAGTTTTTTTCCAAATTTGCCTAAAAATAAAGAAGCGTTAGACGCAACGCTGGAATTTTATGTCTAGGCGATGCTGTTTATTTAAAATTCTAAATATTTTGATTACAAATATGATCAGAATTACACCCCTCTGATGGGGGTAGTTCTAGGTACCTACGCTTCCAAATTCGTTCTCACAGTTGTTATAGCTTAATGCTTTTTAAGCAGAACAACATTTAATCGTTTGAATATCGAGCATTTACATATTGATACGGGATTGGTCCTTAAACACATTACAAACATACGTCACTGGTGAATCCGACCAATGATGTATTCTGTAGTGACAAATAATCGGTATAATGATTGTATTTATATAAAGAAGATTAGAGGCTTAGCGGTATGTGGTGCGATATAAATTAGGGGTGTGCTTTTTATCCTCGACAAAACTGGTTTAGCTGTTGTAAAAAAACGGTTTATGTATTGCAAATAGCTGTATTAAAATAAGGACATCTACACCCTTTTAATTTGTTTTGGTGTGAATTATGTTTAGTTGGTTAGGTATTATGTAATTATTACCTACTAATAGAAAGCCGGTTAGGTGAGGTTAGGTTACATGGATAAGTAATAATCGTAATTTGAACTTTGTTCTTACCTTTATTTCATATTTGACAGACATATTCGAAAATATTAACTAAGTGTTAACGAAATTTAATTGAGTTGTTGAATAGGGTGTAGCAAAGTAGATCAAATTAATTAACAAATTAAAACGGTCTAAAAACTTTTAAGGGGGTTATTCTTACAAAATGTATTTCGATCAATTTTGAGTTAGAAATTCTTAGGTCCGAATACAGAGAATGATTTAAAGTAGTAGTTATCCGTCAAAAATGACGTAGGTACATTTATATTTTTGAATTTTAGCTTTACTTTAATTAGCAGAAATCAAAATACGTATATAATTCTTTTCCATAAAGATTTTTATACAAAATATAAAATTTTCTTGTGAAAATTTCAATGAATTTTTAATTTAAGTAGTTCTTTAACGATAATATTTATGATAAATGTGCAAGTGTTCTCAATGCACCTTTATAACACCTAAACGTATTATTATAAACATAATTAAAAATGTTAGGCTGTGAAAGCAGCACAGCAGGTGGCGATAGTGACAGAATGTATATTATAGATATCTCACAGAGACGAAACTGTATTTCTTATGGGAATGTAGGTATAGAAGTCATTTGGGTGTACATAGGACTTATGACCTATCTTATAGTTGGCTTAAGTGATCACTTTACACAATGTTACATTCGCCATTTCCATTCATGATAGAATATACCATGCTTACTAATTTTTTTGGAACTTGTATATATGTTCAAATTGTGTGGCAAGCTTTCACATATGAGTTGTAACCGCCTTTCCATGCGGCCTGTACAAAGCCATTTTCATTCTCCTAAATCCCCACAGATATCGCTAATTTTTTTTTTTAATATCGTTAATGTCGCTAATGAGAAAATCTACAATTGATTTACGGAATTTGAGAGCAATATACTTTATTGTGTAATGTATTGTGTAGTGTATGTATTATGTAATGTAAAATATTCTGAATAGTGACAGAAATTATGATAAACATAGAATTATCTATTTTGATATATATGAATTGAAATTACTTATTGCGAATCCGCTGTAAGCACAAGATGGTTTAAACGCTGAATCTCATTGTCAATGATGCTGTCAAAATTACCATGGACCGTGATCTTGGGTGGATTCTAGGTAATTATTACTTTTTTCATTTAACTACAGTTTTATTTACATTTTGTAAATAAATATATATTTAATGTATATTATGAATGTCTCATAGAGACGAAACTGTATTTTATTATTATTATGGGAAAGTAGGTATGGTATAGGAATCATTTATGGTGTATATCGGACTTACGACCGATCTTATGGTAGGCTTAAGTGATCACTTTACACATGTGTAACGTTCGCCATTTCCACCATGATAGAATATACCGTGTCTTACTAATTTTTGAAAGTTGAATATATTTGGATTATATGACACACATCACGTATGTGTTGCAACAACCTATTATACCGGCCTGTGACAGCCATTTTCCTTCCCCCTAAATCCCCACAGATGTCGCTAATTATTTTTGATATCGTTAATGTCGATCAATGAGACTCCCACAATTGATTTTACGGAATTTATGAAGCAATATACTTTTTTCTGTGTAATGAAATTCTTTCCGAATTACTAACATTACACTAGGATACGCCAGAAATATTTATTGTTTCAATTTTTATTAATTTCCCTTTTTTTACCAGTATTTTTCATTCAAATATATATTTTTTAAGGGAATGATAAAAAAAATAGTTGAGTGGCTTTCTAAAATGTGTAGACCGCGTCGCTTCTTCACTTCCGCGCATTTGTCAGAACTAATAATTTAAAATATTTTTTTACAAAAACATTTTAAAACTGTGACCACTCTGTCGTCGATTGCGGCGGTGTCCGATGTCTGTCCATTGTCAGTCAGCAGGGATTACCTTCCAGGGATTGAATAGATTGCACACAATGTTTCCTGGCTAGGTGTTAAACAGACAAAATAGACTCAATATGCCACAAATAATATACTCCGCATTGTGCCAGAGGGGGTAAAAAATATAACACGATTTTGAGGAACCGCCATTGTTAGCCGAGTATTGTTGGCATTTCCGTCATTCTCGGGAGCCGAACCGGGACCCCGGGATTAGGACCGTGCTCCCTGGACCCAACGGTGGCCACCTCTCTGGGCACATCCCCCCGACTATCATTTCCTTTTATCCTTTCAACTTCATATCTAATTTGTTTTAACGATTGCATTCCCAGGGTGCGTGTGATGCATCCACATTTCTAATGTACCTACCGACTTACCACATATTCAATCCACGTCAATATTAGATAAACATAAAAAAAAAAAAAAAAAGATGACGTATGGATTGGACACTATGGCCCTTACAAAGAAAAGTGTAGAAAAGCTCAAATGCACGCAACGATCCATGGAGAGATCCATGCTTGGAGTAAGCCTAAGAGATAGAATTAGAAACGACGAAATTAGATTTAGAAAGATTTAAATTAGACCTCAAAAGAGATGGGCCGATGATATTGTCGCTGTGGGGGGAAAGAAATGGCTACAGTTAGCCAACAACAGGGAAGAATGGAAAAATAAGGAAGAGACCTATATCCAGCAGTGGAAAGACGAAGGCTGAAAGAAGAAGAAGAAGATTAGATAAAGGTTCTATGTCCTTTCCTCCGCATCCTGTTAATTTTTTGATGTGTTAATCTAAACACACGAACAATTGTCACAAAAACGTGCGACACAAAAGTGAAATTTTCTTTTGTATCCATAATAGTCAAACTTTCGTTTTGATTCTGTTTATAAAATTCATATTCCCGAAGGTTAAACCGTTCTTCCTTTAGTAGTTCAATTTCTCTGACAAGATTAACACGCAAGTGAACAATAGTGGTGATAGTTTTACAATACTATGGTTGGGGTGTATAGTGTTGTGAATGTAGTAGTGTAGTGTTGGTCCTGACGAAGAGACGCACGTCTCGAAACCGGTAGACCGTAAATCTGGTAGTGGTTTTTACTAAGTTTACTAAAATTCTGTTATTATGTCTAACCACAGAGTTAATGCTTTAAATGTTAATAATATAAGTTCTTCTTCCTTTTAAAAGTCCTAAGTGGTATGTTCTTCAGAGGATAGCGTCTCCTGTCTGGGGGATCCGCAGCTGTCCTAACAGCTTTTTGGAGGTCTTCCGAGGTTCTGGGAGTCTGGTGTGGTCCATTCTCTGGACATGGCCATACCTGTTACTCCTTAGGCGTCTACTCCATCGTACAATGTCACCAGACTCATATTCTGGTGTTCCTCACGCGATCCCTCAGGGTCTTGCCTGCTATCATCTTCAGTGTCTTCATCTCGGAAGTTCTCAATGTTTGTTTAGTTCTGATCTTGTCTGCCCTTGCTTCTACGCCGTATGTCATTATTGGTCTTACGCATGCTGTATGGATTCTCATATTGCTCTTGATGGCCGTATTAAAGCCCAAGTTAAACCATTTGGTCAACAGCATCGCCCATGGCTGATAGAAGCAGCGATCCACCACGACGATGTGGTGGGCTGACATCCTGCCGTGGATGAAAACAGCAAAGACGGAGACCGATGGTAGAGTTCGAGGGAGACCTGTTCTCAAAAATGGCTGTGATGATATTTGTGTTGTGTAAAAAATTAAAAAAATCTTTTTCAAACATTTATTGTACGTTTTCATTCAAAGAGCCGATTTTAATTGTCGATCCGATTACTTTTCCATCGTTTTGCATCCGCCGTATTACGCGCGTTCGCGAGAACCAATCAGAGCGTTCCACGAAAATAAGTATTCTATTTCCAAATCCGATAATGCTCACAAAACCGTGTTGCTGTTTCATTTCTCACCCTTCATTGGTCCATACGGGACCATTACCGGTGTTATGCGGCCCTTGAAGCAGTGGCTCTACAACTTTTTGAATCTACACCAATATGATTATTTTGTTTTTGATAAGTATGACATCTAATTTTTAAAATGGGAATCAACAAGTTCTTTATTCTTAATATAGCTATATTAATTTAACACAGAAGATACTTATCAAAATACATAATTTCCTATTTAACAATGTCTGCCACTAACCTTACCAAGACTCCAACTAATTCTCTGTTTAATAATACTCTGTATTAAGGTGCATTTTTCGAGAATAATTCGAGAGCAAAATGACCAAAATAATTAATTATTAAAATTATAATTTTCTAACATATTTAAAAAAAAACTTTGTCCTTTTTTAATGATGAAGGCCAAAGGTTGATTTCCAATTCAATGGACAGATCAGATAAGCGTAATGCACGCTGCAGAGAAAAGTGTATAAAAATGGTCGAGCATCACAAAAAGACACAAAAGAGTTTGAATATTCTACATATATGTTGTATACGGAAAAAACGTATCTGTAGTCTTAAAATGACATGTCGAAAAATAGCACTCTGGGATAATTGGATTCAAAGTTTAAATTCTCAGAAATAAATAAAATGTGTGTAATAAAGCAATATATTGTAGTTTTAATGAAATATTTTATAAAGCAAAATAAAAGAAGTAAATTGTACTTTGTTACAATAGGTTTTATTATTACGTAGGTTAAAAATATTTTAATCAATCAATTTTGAAATTTCATTGTAATTATACCTACATAAACGTATAAAAAGAGTAATTTTTTTAGAAGAGAGTTTGAATATAATAAGAAAACATTACTTTTTCAAATATATAAATTTTTTCAAAATAACATATATCCAAGGATCTTCTGTTGCTAATACACGTAATTATGACTAGGTAATTTTTAAAAATATTTCTGCATTATGAAATCAAAAATCAACATTTTTGACTTGTGACAAGGGGTGCGAAATATTCGAAAAAAAATGTTCACGTCAATCAAAGCCTACATTATTAAGAATTATACAGAAACGTTGAGAACCGATGTATTATTTATCACAAATAAACTGGTATGAAAAAGGACTCGCGCCATTGTTGCTAAGGGATTAACATTCAGCCCTTCTGTTGAATCAACTATCAACTGTCAACTGTTTCAGTCACCGCTGCTATTGGTCCAAATAATCCGGATACCCTGCATGATAGCCATTGTGCTGGCGGATATTTGTGACGAGTTTTGTTATGGTAAATGTGGAAAGACCGACATCATTTGGTCACATGAAATTCATTTGGAAACAATATATTTGTTTTTGATTGCGTTATATTTGATTTATTTTTATAAAAGAGATAAATATACATAGATGATACATATATTTAATACAAGGAAAAAAGGTCAATTCAGCTCTCTAATTGAGAGCGTCTGCAGCGTGCACTTATGTTAAACCAAGTTTTTATTATACTCCCTTTCTCATTGAGTCAGGTTTCGTGCCTACTGCACGCTTCGGGGTCATTACTAATTTGTGTTGATTCCTATTTGAAAAAAAAACAATTAAAATTTCGAAAAATCCAAAATTATACTATGATTATTAATTTTTTAAAACGAAAATTCATTTTTATCGTCGCCACGAGTCTGTCTGCAAAGTTTCGGCTCGATTGGATCACGGGAAAAGGGTTAAAAATGTATCCGAAGTTTTTTCGACAGACAAGCAAGCAAACAGACGCTAGAGAGTTAAAAGAAAGGGAGTAAAAATAAGAGAGAGTAGGCGTTTTCAAGATCGATGAAGCGACAGCATCAGAAAAGCGGCTGGTAATAATATACAGATGAGAACAAAACTTAAAGATCGAAATACTTAAAAATCTAGCGGAAGAGAAAGATGATGTTAGAACGGGACCAAACTGTCGAATGGTATTCTAAATCGCTTCTCACATAAGCGCCGTATATAAAATTACATTTAGGCTCGGTTGCGCCAGCTGAAGTAAAGGTAAAAAAAGTTACTCGAGTGACTTTAAAGTTACTCGAGTTACTTTTTTTACTAAAAACGGGATGCGCCAGCGACGGTAAAAATTATTTTACTCGCCGAAGTACATACATGAGTAACTTTATTTTACTCTTCAAGATAGGTGGGTAAAAGTAAAAATGTTGGTATAAAAAATGGCCGTCCTCTCACAGCTGATTTGAAAATGTGACATTTATCCATATAGGTACTTGTCATTTGAATTTTGTCGCTGTCATTTTCGTATTGAAATTTGTAAATATTAAAATAAATCTTTTAATTTCGCGTTATTTTAGCGATGGTTTGACGTTTCTTTGGTTTGTTTCATAGAATAAAGTGGTACGTTTTGAACCGCAAAAGTACGTATTGCCAGTGGTAAAAAACTGAAATAAATCAAATTCCATAGACAAATGCGGTATTTGAGGTTTATTCCGCTTGGCACCCTATTAGCCTTATGATTGGTTTGACAGCGGTAAAAAAGCTGTTTGTGCAACCCGAAATCGAGTTTACTCTGAGCTGAGGGTAAAAAAAGTTACTCGGGTCAATGTTACTCGAACCAAATTTACTTCTGCTGGCGCAACCGAGCCTTAGTGTCATCTAAAATAAAGTATTTTCTTTATCCAGTTTAAAAATGCCAGGTGTCCAGATCAATCTTCATCACGCCCACGATTCTTGACATCTTCATTCGCACCGCACAAAGCGTCGCCGTCACAAACATGTGTATTAAAAAATCTAAAACATTTTTTACACAGCGCGGTCGCCATTGTGGCCGTCGCCTCGCATTGTCGCTTTGACACTCTTACTTCACACATTACCGTCAGCGCCGGGGCCATTGTGCGCGGTAATTATTGCTGCTGCGCACCGAAATGCGGTAGCCCTAGCGGAATGGAACCGAAATGTTTTCCTCGACGCGGAGCCGCCATTACGAGAGGCCGGAGATGACAGATACGGCACAGACGTCCGTCTCACCAGTGGCGTCGCAAAAAATAAATTAAAAAAGTAACCCATAAAAACCAAGTTTTTATTGTACTCCCTTTCTTTGTAAAATATACCAACAATTAAAGACGAATTAAAGCATATAACATAACACTAAACTTACAGTAATTTAATATATTTCTAAAGTGTCAGATGTTTTGAGCTTTGATAAGACACTTCATGCTTTGAAGATTAAATTCTAAAAACATTTGTCAGTCAATTTAGATTTTCGACATTCGTAGTGAAGTACCTATTATGTAAACCGACGGAGTAATTCAAATTTAGAAATTATTCCGCGACGTTATCGGGCCGCCGTTGCTAGTAATCAAACTTTTGTAATGATTCCAATTTGAAAAAACTATTAAAAATTTGAAAAATCCAAAATTATTCTATAATTATTATTATTTTTTAACGAAAATAGATCTTCTTGATCGTTGCTACGAGTCTGCTTGCAAAGTTTCAGCTCGATTGGATCGCGGGAAAGGGGTCAAAAATTGATCCAAAGTTTTTTCGACGGCAAGCCGGCAAGCAAGCAAGCAGACGCCACGAGTTAATATAAAGGGATTAAAAATGTATTTAATTTTTTTTATATTTAAAGCATAACATAACATTTTTATTTATTTATTTATTTAACATTCATGGAAGACCAACAGCATAACAAAGTAGCATTGAAAACATTAATATAATATAGATGGCCAATTACAGGTCTCCACATTTAGAAATATGTTATTAATGATAATATATTATGAAGTAAACTTAGGCATGTTAAAAATTATATAAAAAGAAAGAATAAAAAATTTAAACAAAAGAAAAATAGACTTGATTATTAGCAGAAAAAATATAGGCATGTTAAGAATAATACAAAAAGTGTGATCAAGAGAAAAAGAGACTTAATTATTAAGTAGAAAAAAATTCTGCACTCAAAATTTATCTTAATCTTGTGTGGCTGCACTCGAACAGATAAATATACAATAATCTTATCAGTTTATTGAATGCATCGCATACCCTCAGGAAATACGATAGTTGGTTGAGGTAAAATCAATGTGAAAGACTGGGTTGTATCTACGAGACCTACAGGGAACATGGAATTTTAGTCTATTTAATAGTTCAGGACAGTCAACGTTGCCCGATACAATTTTTAGTAGGTACATCAAATCACCTATTTCGCGATGTTTGTCATAATCGTCAGAAACGCAATTGAATTTGAAGTTGAGAAAGCGAATAAATTTTTTTGAATTTGTTCCAAGCGACTTACATAGATTATATACTGGGGGTTCCATACTTGCGATGCGAACTCAATGTAATGATTGTGATGCTATGCATACCGAGCAATGATAGAGATTTATTTATTAAAGAATCTTAACAGTTTCTTAAACATTTAATGTAAAAGCATAGTGTTCTTTTCATAGACCAATTAAAAAGATTCACAGATGTTAAGAACAAAGTTAGATAAGATATTTTTAAGTCAGTTGTTTTGTTTTTTTAGCGAAATTTAAAATAAATTAAATTTTAATAAATATTATTATTAAGTTCTACGGGTTAACTATTTTTAGGTGTTAAAGCTGTTTCGGCTTGTAAGGCCATTATCAAACTTACAAGGCGAAACATCTGTAACGCCTAAAAATAGTTAACCCGTAGAACTTAATAATAATATTTATTAAAATTTAATTTATTTTAAATTTCGCTAAAAATAAATATGGAGTTCTACAAATTATACACAAAAACCATAAATAAAATAGTTATTTTAAATTAATTAATGAACAGTAGTAAGCAACAAACAATGTTAAAAATGAATAATGGTAAGTGATTGAATGTGAAAAAAGAAAAAGTATACTCGTATCCAGAAATGAGTTAAATAATGGGTGAAAAAGGATGAGGAGGTCAGGATAGGGGTGGAGGAAGAGAAGATTAGGTATAGTGAGTGAATTTCGATGCTCAAAGTCGATTTAGTACATGTAATCTAAAACATTCTTTTAAATTCAGTAAGACCATTAAGTGGGAATCACAAGTAACATATTATGTAGAAGAAATGCTACAGTTTAAGAACAAAAAGTGAATACGCAAAGTCCTTAGTGTCCATAGTAATAAGCATTAAGATAATAACAAGATGTATACAAGCAACTCAGGAGCCAGATTAATTAAAATAAATACAGAATTGCACCTTAGAGATAGTTATTTGAGTAATTCACTCCCTTCGGGGAAAAATCAAAATAAAATAACAAGCACAAATATCAAAGGACTCGCCAGTCCGGAGATCCACTGCCGGCAGATACAACCACGGAGAATTTCCCAGCAGGAGATCCACACCTGAATAAAAGCTCTAAAATACGACAACTGTCCACTGCGGAGCTTTTTCAGGTCGCAGAAAAGAAAACGAACGTATAAGGCACTAGGAGAATAACATTTTTTCTAGCTCAGATGAAAATAGCCCGAGCCGCCTCTGAGAATCGTCGCAAGGTGAAAGGTGTTGGATTCGGGTGGCAGTCGCGCCCCCGGCCCTGTCGTGGCGCCCTATCGGGGGGCCCATCTCGGGGGCCCCTCGGGCGGCGGGCGGCGCAGATGCCCGATAGGCCCCGGACCCTTTGTCCCCGCCACGCCCCGCCGATATAAAACCACTGATCAGGATGCCCTCAAATGGAATCCTACAAATTCGGTGTGAAACATTTCCTCGTCGCACAATTGGATTCAGGCTTTTTTGTCAAGTACACGGTTCTATTGAATATGAAGTGGACGTTCTTGAATTTATTACACCCTAGATCTTAAATGTGGTGCAGGAAGGGGACACAGGAACTAATTACGTAAATTACCATCAGGCTGCTTTTCCGCGGGGGTAGGTAGTAGGGATAGGATGCTACAGCCTTCAGATAGTGCCTTTGCTTCATCATTATCATCAAGATTGGCATAACACTGGATAATGTAATATAATATTTCTACACGTTAAATAATCTAAATGTGTATTTTAAAATAATCTGTTATAAGTTATACTTCTTTCTCCGCATTCAGGGTAATTTTTTATTGTAACGGAAGTTACGCACGCAGCATATGTAGCGCAGCATACGTAAGAAAAAAAATGTAGCGAAAATGCGATTCAGATTCTGTTTACATGCAAATTCACGAATGTTTCGATCATTCTATAATAAAAAAAATTTGTGTGTGAACATGCCAAAAACGATTAAAAGTGATATTCGAGAAATTGTTTATTGCAAAAAACGACGTATTTGTCAGATATTCATTTTCAAAACAAAAAACAAATTCATTCATTCGACATTCAATGCGGCTGTCAAAGTAGTACAGTTTCGAAACTTTTGAATACGGAACCGTTTTAGGTCGCAAATAAAAAAAACACGAATGTGGGTAAATACTCGGTAGAAGGATAGCTGCCATTGTACGCTATGTGTCAAATTGTTGTCGAAAATTTAAACGTTTTATCATATTGTTTAATTTCATATTTATCAATATTTTTATAAAAAAGTACTATTCCAGTGTGAATGGAAGTCGTATATTTAAAAATATGATGGAAGAATAGCGTAGAAGTAGGAACAGCAGGCGAAGATTGTGAAATTTAACATAAAACCTATGCCATAGTAAGAATGATATTAGGAACTTTACGTGACTGAAAAGGAGCGTGATAGAAATTTGGTGAAATATTAGGCAAAGTCTCGCTTTGCATATAATTATTTGGCAAAGTCGAACTCATGATATGTTAATGAATTGAAGGTTTTTTGGCAATGAAAAAAAAACATTCTACTCAGATTGCAGAAATATTCAGATGAATTGAACTATGATGGGCATCATTGGGAAAATTAAACATGTTCTTAAAAATAAAGATTTACCCATGAATTTAAAAAGAAAAGTTTTGAAACATATCTTCCCTTGTTGTGCATGTTCTGGGAAGTGTCACGCTACAACTACACATAATCTATGATGTACACAGCCATCCATGGAGAGACAAATGTTAGGCGAAAGTCTTAAGAGATCAGAAATAAGGAAATCAGATACCGGACAGAAGTTGTGGATGTGGTAGTGTTGTCAAATTAAAATGTCAATAAGCAGGTCATGCTGCCAGACTAGGGATAGACAGATGGGTACCCAGGAGACTGTGGGACATGAAAAGAGGAATATGCCGGCCTCAGAAAAGGTGGGCCGAGGATATTGTCCCCGTGGAGGGTAGTGAGTGGATAAGAAAAGTCCGAAGAAAAGAGAATTAGAAGAGGCCTACATCCGGCAATGGAGAGACGACTGAAAGAAGAACAAAATCTGGCAAACGTGAATATTTGATAATTGATTTTGACAGGATGTGTTTTAGAAGCATTTTATCAAAAGAATCCATGTATGATAGAGTAAAGAATGAAGATATAAGGAATGAATGTAAAGCTGATCGTAGCATACATAATACATAGAATAAAAATAGGGTCGCTCAGGTGGTTTGGGCGTGTTGAGCGAATGAACGAGGAAAGAATGGTAAGAAAAATATACAATGCAAGTGTTGACGGCGCCAGAAAGAGAGGGCGAACACGGAAGCCGTGGCATGACCAGATTAACCAGATACTGGAAGACGGTCCCGTTAGAAGCCTCAACAACCGTCTAGCTTGCGTGCGAAGATGTGTGAATGTAGACGAAGAGAAAGTTGTATGTCAGGACAGAAGAGTGTGGCGCTCTATCCTCTCTGCCTACCCCCACGGGGAAACGGCGTGATGATAAGTTAGTTAGTTTATCGAAAGAATATTAATTTAAAATCCCCAATTTAAATCAGCAGCAACATTTTATGTAATAATATCTAATTGGAGTAGTCCTTAAAGCGTCCATGGAGTGTGAGTACAAAATAATCGATTCCCTCCGCATGCCGACAGTGGATTCCTCCACCATAGCTGACATTCCGCCGTCTGTGGCTGCGGCCGCTCGGTGGGCAGGACCTGTCGGCAGTGGTCCAACACCCGTAATCAATCAAAGCGTATCCTCGCTTTCTTTTATTTTGACTGACAACGACGAAATGACGCATTTTCGTCGTTCAATTGAAAGCAGGGTGTTCTGTCTACGTCATTAGTAACGGATTTTCGTTACGCACTTTACACAAATTACATATTTCGTGTTTCAAGTCTGGTCATTTTAGGCGGTAGGTTCCACGTACAGGGTGTAACAGAGCTAGTCCGCAATTTTTTATATATATAATAGATTATATCTAATAATAGATATAAATATATATTACGTTATATTACGAAACTGCTCATCCGATTTCAAAAATTCTTTCACATTTATGTGTTAGGATTAATTCACAAATTGATAAAATATATATTTAAAATTAATTTTTACTTTCAGGAGTGATTTAAGTCGGTAACGTAATACTTGTTTAAATAAATTTCCTTTTTCTTTATTAAAATGTAGGTAAGCGCATTCGATGTATGAATTTTTATTATATTGCTGAATTATCTTTTGCAAAATGTTGTACCTTAGACCGAATTTAAAAATTCATTCGCTTTTTAATGTAATTAAGTCAAAGGAAACCTTGCAGGTCTTAAAACCAAATTTTAAAAAAACTTGCCCATAAAAACCAAGTTTTTATTATACTCCCTTTATCATTAGTGGAAACAGGTTTGGCGCTTAACCTATGCGTTGGGCTCGAGTCGGACGACGCTACGAATGCGAGTAATACAAATTATCGAAAAATCCAAAATTATACTATAATTATTAATTTTTTTTAAACGAATTTGTTAGATCATTTTAATCGTCGCCAAAGTTTCAGCTCGATTGGATCACGGGAAAAGGGTTAAAAATCCATCCAAAGTTTTTTCGACAGACAAGTAAGCAAGGAAGCAGACGCTACGAGTTAAAAGAAAGGGAGTAAAAAGGTTTTAATCAGTTTGTTTAGCTTGTATTAAGATTTTAATCACTTTCTTTTAGCTTGTATTAGTTTCCAAAGTAAAAGTATGAATATCATTTAAAATATTCATACTATTGTAACCGGCTATAACTTTGGAAATTAATTAAACACAAATTCACGTCAATACGTCAGGCACGCACAAAACAATTTGCCAAAAAAATATATTTGCCAAAATTTTGTAATGTTTAGTTTGTAATTTACCTGAAGAAGGAACAGTGGTTCCGAAACCGGTTGATGTTATCAAAAATACAGTAGTGATTCAAGCAAGTTACATTTACGTTTAATTTTATTTATACAATTCATTACAAGTTATTTTTATTGATAATTATTTATTTATCTGTTTAATGCCTTTTAGGGCTTTTTCATATAATATGGGTAATGTATTACAATATTAAGCAATAACATCACTTACATTAGGTATTAGTAATATTATGTATAGGCAAAATTATTATGTAGTACACAAGATAACTTCTTAAACCTCATCAGACAATTGGCACCGAGACCACGAAAGCTGCACAAAAAAAACCGAGATGATAATTAGAAGAACTTTCTACAAACGACTCCGTTATATATAAACTCTATTTCTTTGAGTTTCAATAGACAATGTATAGTTATTTTTGTAAATATTATTAAAAATATATTTGAATTTAGATTAGCAGCAAGAATTTCTAACTGCTCGTATCTGTTTGCTTGCCTAGGAAGCCTTTAGAATGGGGAATTTAAAAAAAAATATTTGACTGAAATATTGAAATAAATGCAAACTTTGAAGTCGATTATCTCCATCCATATTAGGACATTGATGTTGGGACATGCTGAACTCGTGATTTAGACAGGAATCCACATGTAAAGTATTGTTGACTAGTTCGGTAACACCCTGTGTATTTAAGAGCACATACACTCGAAGCGTTGGTAGTGTGGTTTAGGCACGGGGGACGTGTGGAGGGGTGACGTATCGTAATAATGATCTGGTATAATGGCGGACAAAACACATAAATTGTTAAACGACCTGATGTTCATTCTAGATTCGTTTGTAAAATTATTATTCTTCTACAGGCGCGTTGATAGTAATATTTCAGGATGCAACGAAATATGCGCGCATCATGCAACGGAGTATTTTCACACGTGAAGATAAAAAACTATGATGGTCATTTTCCGACTGATATTTTACCAATGGCAATTCTTATATTCTAACCTAACCCAACCTAACCTAACCTAACCTAACCTAACCTAACCTAACCTAACATAACCTAACCTAACCTAACATAACCTAACCTAACCTAACCTAACCTAACCTAACCGATGATTGTGATCAAATTCATAATTTGTTATTATGGTGGTTGAATTATGCGATTTTCTATTTCATTTTCCCTTTTTTTCAATATTTTTGATCCGTTAATGCAGAACTGTCATTGATGGAAATTATAGTTTGTGTTGTTTAGGTATCTTGAGTTGGATTAATCTATACAGAAGGAATATTTCCTTTATAATTGTTGTTCTTTTAAAGATAGTTTCTTATAATTTATTATTAATGTTTAATGCATTAACTCTGTGGCCAGAATTTTAATAAAATACTAGTTGAAACTGGTTTGGCGCTTACCCCGCGTGTTGGGCTCGAGTCGGGCGAGGCCACGAAAGGGAGTAATAAAAAATTTCGAAATATCCAAAATTATACTATAATTATTAATTTTTTTAAACGAAAATTTATTAGATCATTTTTGTCGTCGCCACGAGTCTGAATGCAAAGTTTCAGCTCGATTGGATCACGGAAAAAGGGTTAAAAATCGATCCAAAGTTCTTTCGACAGACAAGCAAACAGACGCTACGAGTTAAAAGAAAGGGAGTAAAAATGTAAAAGCGTGTTTTAAAATATATGCTTGTCTCTGACAAAATTAACACGCACGTGATCAATATTTAACAATACTATGGTTGGGGTATATAGTGTTGTGAATATAGTAGTGTAGTGTTGGTCCTGACGAAGAGACGGGTACGTCTCGAAAACGGTAGACCGTAAATCTGGTAGTGGTTTATACTAAGTTTACTAAAATTCTGTTAAATATTTATTTATTTACTTGTTAATTTATTTTTACCAAACTCAAGAACGCTTTTCAGTGATTATCACACTTGCGACGGTCGCCACCCCCCAGCGAAACAAAAGACCGTTCCGAAAACAAATGCCACTTAAATTCCGGTTCATTATTCAAATATTCAAATGAATCGGCGGCAAATGAGAGGATTGGTCCGCGATAATATCCTCCTAATAACAACAATGTACCGCGCCAAGTTCAGGGGGATGAGTTATCGGCGCCGGCGGGCAGGGTTCCCGCGCCGATTGTGGTATAAATATCACCGGTAATTATACCAGACGCAGATCAAGATGCGAGGCGTGGCGGCGACCAGTGCCGGAAGCGGCCGCGGAGGCTGCAGAGGTCTCGGCGAGAGAAGAAACCCCGCCGCCGTATAAGGGTGCACTTCGAAACATTGATAAGTTTGTGTATAATACGCAAGCGAGCATGTAATTTTTATCGTTTTAACGACACTGATATATTTAATTTTAACATCTATCGGGATTAGGGAATCCAATCCCGGTCCCGCGAGATCTCGAGGCATTTTACGAGATCAATCCCGAACTGAAAAATTGGACGAGATTATCGGGATTTATCAGCATTTTTTATGTTTAATTGTATTTGTCTATAGAACTTAATTATTCAAATAATGAAAATAGCTTTGAATAATATTTGCCGTATTTTATCAACCTAACACAGTAATAAAAACTACTACTAGTTAGTAGGTTTTACTCTACATTGACTGATTGATGCTTGGAAAAACGCCTACAAAAACTTTAATGCAATTATTAATAATGAACATTTTATTAAAATTGCTGATATAAAAAAGCAAGGCTTTTAATCGTTAATTGCTATTCAGCTCTATAAACAAAAAAAAACAAAAGTATTCGGGATCCCAATCCGTAGGGATCCCGCGGGATTGGAAAATCTAATCTCGAGGGATCCCGAAAGGGCAATCCCGACTCGGGATTGCATTCACTAGTTGGGATGTTATGTGCGTAGGCACTCAAATATACATTACTTATTGCACATAGCCCCTTACATCACATCAGGGGCATGCAGTGAGAAGAAGAAGCATGAATTTTTCCTAAGCATATATTTTGTAAAGAACCCGAAGTAAGAGATATATCTCATTATATTCCTTTCACAATATTTAACTGTTATTAAGGTTTTAATATTTCGTTAAATTCTGTCAGATAAATATTTAATTTCGATTTTTTCCATATATATGTTTAAATAAAAGTCATGCTTTTTGTTCCCACTGCACGCCTCTGCATCACATACACACATACTCCATCTACTTTAATTCCAGTCACTTCACCCTTCATCCTCTAGCTCCATTCCCATCATTCTATTTTGATCTCTTTTGCTTAATGCCTTTTTCTGGTTTATTTGGTATTTTGGATATTTTGTATTTTATACTAAAATTTATTATTCTATATATATAAAATATAAAAGTATTTCTACTTTCTATTGCCTGTTTTACTTTGCTTAAATTAATGTATTTTTTATTTTGGTAAATTTTATCATAATTTTTATTTCTTACTTTGTACTACCCTTGATTGTTTTATTATTTCGTAATTTTCTTTATTTGGTTTATATTGTCATTCCTGTTTTGGTTTGATTAATTGGTTAATGTTCTAGATACTTTGCCGCATTATTTCTGCAATCTGTTTTGTGTGGATCTCTGTTATTGGTTTATCAACTGTCCATTATTTAATGTTACTTTAAGCCATTGTAGACCTGTTTCCATTCAAGAAATACAATCGAATTGGTATGTGAAAGCCATGCATACGACGCACATTGTTTCATTGTGTTATAAACACCAACCCAACGAAACAATGTGCCTTATACGCACGGCTTACACATACCAACTCGATTGTCTTTCTTAATGGAAAGAGGTCAATCTACTGTTGAGATTCCATAAACAATAAAACTAAATAAAACACGCTCAATAATGCGCAGAGGTGAAAATTGACCCAAAAAACTCCTCATTTTTAATTCTCTGTTCAGCTTGTTCTGTATTTATTTAGCACCACAAATCAAATCTTGCAAACTATTTTTTTCTCTGTCTCTTTCTGGTTAATGGTATAACTCTTGTGTACGTTTTAATAGATAGGGTTTTTGCGATTTCATATTTTTTTTATTATACACCAGTTATAATTTTGTTTTATTTCGAGATTTGCAGTCAATTCTATCGCGTGAAATATATAATTTTTCCGCTACACTTCAGGCACTGCTTCAGGTGAACGTGTTTTTTCGAAAAATGATTTAATTGTAAGAACAGCGATACGGACCACTTAAGGATTCCAAATGTACCAAACGGGAGATTCAACCGAAGCACAGATCATCTCTGGAGATAATATTGTGTGGGGGAACGTTTATTTCAATCCTGTGCCATGTTTTGTAATAACGATACATTACAAAACTGAATACATTTCTCTTTACAACATTTGGAAAATGACGCCTGAAATGTAGTTCTGAGCTACTAGCAAAATTCCAGTTAATTAGTAACAAGACAATGGAGACATTTTCTAAATATTAAAGAACCAGTCTTACACCCATGAAAATCACGGGACATAATAATTGCAGAATATTGAATCTGAAATCAAGTACCAAAGTCCCTGCTGAACTCAAAGCCAATAGGGCGAAAGAGCTTAGGAAGGCCAAAATTAAGATGGAGTGACAACGTCCTCAAAGATATCTCTGCGTTAGAGCTTCGAAACTGGAGAGAGCTGGCACTAGACCGAGATGAGTGGAGGAAAATTATTGAGGAGGCCAAGACCCATCAAGGGTTGTAGTGCCAAGAATGATGATGATGATGATTGAATCTTAAAATTCACGGAATAGAAATCCATTTGGTTTTTTTTTTAACTTGACTCTATTCGCTTCAACCTAAAACTAAATATAATAATATAAATATGTCAAGACCGTGTTATTTTCATCCGATCCTTGCGTGTTGCTCAAGACGCGCGCTGATTGCGTATCACATTCTAATTAATCTAACTAATCTAATACCAGTTACATACGTTACGGACCAAAAGACAGACAACGAAAGCACTATATTTAGATAAGATAATGGGAAATCTTCTGCAGATAAAAAAATACCATAAAGAATCTCCCAGAAGTGGTAAAAAATGTATAGGTAAACCAGTTTCTGGGAGATCTTACCGGCAGCGAATTTTATTTAAAATCTGCATATTTAGCTAAGGCACAAACCGCTTTATTTTAGCAATACTCAAAATATACTTACAACGTACGAAATGAAAAATAATAAATTCTTCCTATAAATATTACCTTCTCTTCTTACATTTTGCCAATAGCTTACCTACTAACAACTGGCTCTATCACCATCAAATTTACGCACATATATTTTTTTTAAAATAGAGATTTCAACACGGAATTCGTGTCACATCAATATTCTTGCTATTTTCAAACTCAGCTAAACGCTTGTGCTATGAAAATAGGGCTAACTTGCGTGTCTTGAGTGAGATTCGAACCGGCGACCTTTGGATCACGAGGCGAGAGTCCTAACGACAAGACCAACAAGCTTCTTTAACATTAATTCAAACAACAACCAAATCCTGGAATGGGCGAGAAATGCCACAGATTTTATTTCATTTTTTAATGAGACAATAACAGAATGCTAAGTACAAAGTTCATACAACAATACATTGCTTTTGGGGTATAAAAACAAAGGCAGCAATATCCAAAACACATTTAACGCAGTCATCGAGGATTAATAATTTATAATGGTCTGAATTCGATGTTTTATGGGAAACACAGCCTATAAATTTATAATCAACATGATTTTGGAAGGGATAAATACATAAAAGCTAAAATGCAGTGCATTTTAAATTAGTAATCCTCGGTGGCGGCTTTCAAAACATTTTTTTAAAACCAAATTTATTAATCAATTAGAAAGACATACAGAAAAATTAAATTAACGAAAAAATATTTGGCTGCTACCGGGATTCTAACTGTCCCGGATATTTTTATTTATAGCCAAATATTTTTTTGTTGATTTGTTTTTTTCTGCATGTCTTTCTAATTGATTAATAAATTTGGTTTTAAAATTTCACAGCACTTTGTTCTGAAAAATTGCAACTTCACAATAAGAATGTGTTCTTGAATATAAAATTTTGGATATTACTGCATTTGACTTCATACCCCACACTCTGAGATTTACGCAGATCCGCACAGATGGCAACAAATCATCATCTATGATAATCATCATGTCTGCTTTCATTTAGAATAAAAAGAAAAAAAAACTAACCCATAAAAAACAAGTTTTTATTATACTCCCTTTCTTTTTAAAATATAACAACAATTAAAAACGAATTAAAACATATGACATAAAACTAAACTTACAGTAATTTAATATATTTCTAAAATGTCAGATGTTTTGAGCTTTGACAAGACACTTCACGCTTTGAAGATTAAGTTCTAAAAACGTTTGTCAGTCAATTTAATCAAGATTTTAATAGATTTGTGAATTTTGCTGTCATCTGTGAACCAATTGTCATAAATTTTCAAAATCCGTAGTGAAGTAGGTACCTATTATGTATACCAACGGAGTAATTCAAATTTTAAATATTCCGTGGCGTCGTCAGGCCGCTGTTGGTAGTAATCAAACATTTGTATTGTTTCCAATTTTAAAAAAACATTAAAATTTCTAAAAATCCATAATTATATTATAATTTATTTATTTTAACGAAAATTTGATAGATCATTTTGATCGTCGTCACGAGTCTGCTTGCAAAGTATCAGCTCGATTGGATCACGGTAAAAGGGTTAAAAATCGATCCAAAGTTTTTTCGTCAGACAGACAACCAGACGCCACGAGTTAAAATAAAGGGAATAATAAGTTCAAACAGATCCAAATACGAATATTCACATGATTTTCATACTATTGGTTGCGTAACGCGCAACCACGCGGTCAATTTGGAATGAAATTGTCACATTTTGTACTTTTAAATTCCGCCTAAAGTGACTTGGAACTGTCAAATGTCTTTGTTTCGCTAATAACTTTTGTTACAAGTTAAATTTTTCACCGCTAGAGCTGTCTGCGAAACGCGTACCTGTCAGTGCATAAACATATTTTTAAAACCGCCATTTCACGAGTACTCCGAACGAGCGATTTGAAAAAGAAAAAACGCAGAGGCGGAAATCACACCGTTAGCATCGGAATATTTGGTTAATTGCGAACCGGCCGGGGCAAAAAACTCACCGATTTCAGTAGCCGAACGCTTCAGTGCGGGACCACCTTTATATCGATTTAATGAACGAGACCCGGGCTTTTTGATAAATGGCGCCCATTGTGTTTCTCCACACGAATATGAATAACATTTCGGAGTTTATTTCAGATTGATGTCATAATTACGAAACCCGTTTAGCGGCTCCCAGACCGACGGCTGTATCAATACCGGGCCGGGGAGACCGCTTCCCGTAAATCATCGCAGAGACAAATTAATTACAGCCGTTCGGTTTGAGAGCAGCGTGTCTCCAGAAGGTCTCTGCCCGCTCTGTTACTAATATCTGGTAGCCGCGCGGTCATTAAAAGCCGTATTTAGAGGCCCAATGATATAATTTGTTTCTCCGCGATAAATTACTTAATTTTTTTCGAGATTGTATGCCCCGTAATTGCTTGATGGCCACATCGGTAGCGCGGTTAAAACTATATATCCGATAATAGGCGGGTAGTTTTATGTCGTACTCTTCCTTCGGCCGTGATTTCGAGCCAAGGATGGAATTTTAATCGCTTTGAAAATAATTGATTCCATTTGAACGAAATAATTGTTCCGACACAAAATATTTGAAAATATCATTGTCTATCCAACACCCGTATTTGAATTCCATCAGGGATAGGCAGAGATAGTGTGGAGTCAGATTCAGAATCATTAGACTCCAGTTCTTCTCCTTCTTGTCCTGTCCGTTCAACGGACGTTGGTTATCATCACTTTATTTATTCTACAGTAGACTGACCAAACCAGGTTCTTCTTAGGTTTTCAGCCATGGTGTTCCCCTTCTTTGAGGGCAATCTTTCCCTGAATTTCCTTTACCTCTGGATGTCTCATCACATATCTGAGATATTTAAGTTTTCGCATTTATATTGATTTATATTAATTATTTATTTTTCTTTATTCATCCGAACCGTGACATTTTCATTCGTAACTCCGTTCATCCAGCTTGTCTTGAATATTCTTCAGCAGATCCACATCTCGAATGCTTCAATCGCTTGATCCATTCTTCGGTAAGCATCCATGCTTCCATTCCATAAACAATATCTAGAATATGTAGCATCTGACCAATCGTATTCGTAATCCAAGGTTGAGATGACTGCAAAACATGTTTTCATGCGGATAAAAGATGCACGAGCTAATAATAAGGAATAAAACTATGGCCATTACAAAGATTTGTATGTTTTATTTAATTTTATGGTTCTGTACCTCTAAATACACCCTATATTACATGGGCACGTAATTTTTATATCATAATGGTTGTTTTATAAAAATATTTTGTTATATTTATTTTGAAATATTGTTGTGTTTAATAAAAATGAAAGATAACTAATTTAGAAGTCATAAACAAAGCCATAAAACTAGATTTAAAACAAGTCTAATTTCCACGCAGTTCTCTTCACGAACGTGTAGGCAGCTAGTACATGTTACTTAAGTACATATTTATACAACATGTATATTTATTTATCTTGAAATTGATCAGCGCTGGATGCTGTTCGATCTTGTTCCATTTAAATCGTCTCTCTCACCGGATGTGACCAGCAAATTGTTGTCCGAAGGTGGAGAAGTTGATCGGAAAATACAAAAAATGTGGACACCTCGTCTACATGTTGACATCATATACACACCATTGCAAGTGATATAATCAATGAAATGAACGTTATTTTATTTTTTTGCAATCTCGACTAAATTTGTATTAAATTTACAGAGCATTGCCCGTTTTTAACGAGGTGTATTTTAATTAACGAATTACGAAACAGCTGTCCGCTCTAGGAAAATATTGTTTTAATAAAAGACCAATGTGCAAGCATCAACACAGTAAGCATTTTGCAATATCAAGCAAGCTCTCTCACGCGAGCACAAAAGGCAATACGATATTTATTTTTAAAGAATTAAGAGATCAATATTATATATTATGTCTGTAACTGTGTGAATAAAACATAAAGATTCACTATCACCACTTGTTTTCAATAGTCTGATATGACTGAGACTTGGTGTACTGTTCCTGCCAAAATTAGCAGAATGTACATGATGCACTATCTTCCTAGATTTAAATAAATATTATATTATATATTTTTTTAATCTAAGATTTATATCAAAGAATTTATGGTAAATTAAAGGGCTATTGTTAAAAGTATATTTTATTAATATCAAAATTTTTAAAATATAAAATGTGGAATGTATCAAATATATAAAATTATTACATAAGTACGCAACAAACTTTCAAAAAGAGTATAAATAGAGAGCGGCGCCTCAAGCTAAAAGTTTAGAAAAATAGATTCAGAGAGAAGCACTTGTTAATTATCCGCAAATTCGGCGTGTTTCTATTGTTAAAAAACGCTTGGAGAAGAAGTTAACTCTTTTATTTGATCTATCCGTCGAGTACGAGACCATCTCTTTGCTGGCTTCTTTTCAATTTCAATTATCCCTACGAGCACCTTAAGACTAATGACCGCCATCACGTCCAAAGACGCAAGAATCTTTCTGCTGATGTTCTTCCAGTTGAAAGTCTTTCAGTATCTAATCCTCAGCTCCTAAAGGAAAATGAGAGGCTGCAACAGATGCTCTTAAACCTGAAGCGGAAGTTGCACAGGCATGTTTCTAGGTTATGCAGATGATCTCCTCATTTATTTTTGCTCCAGAGTAAGACCCTACTATCGTAGTTCAAAAACGATTACACTCGTTATTTGTATAGTAATGGATTTACCTCTTTTTATAAAATTTTTGACCCAGAGCTTCAATGTAGATTCCTTCAAAAATAGGACCTAATACGATTCCCTGTGACACATCAGAAGATATTCGTTAATCGGATCTAAACTATTATATTTTATTCAGGGTTCGAGGATATATATCCGCGGATATATTTCATGATATATATCACGATATTTATGGCTCGATTTTTATTTTTATATATATCCAAGAAAACTTTCTGCAAACGTTAATAGATGGCGATAGTTGTATTTTAAAAATAAAAATAATAAAATAAAAATAAAAAAAAATAAAAAAAAAAAAATAAAATAAAAAAAAGTTATTTTTTAGTTTCATTTGTTTCATATAATCCGTTTTTATTTCACACAAAGAACAAACACCCATAACACTACATTAGAAACAGCAACTTTTATAACTTATACCTACATAATAATTTCATATATTAGCTTTTTTCAGTATGCAATTCATTTATTTAATAAATAATAATTCACATACAAAATAAAAAAATAAATTTCCTAATTATTTCGAGTTTGTATCAATATCGGATATATATAAAAAAAATCCGATTATTTGATTTTTATTATAAAAATCGGAGTTTTTCGAACCCTGATTTTATTTAAGTTGCTTGAAATATCGTATGATATTGTTTGTAGTTGTAGTTACATGATAAACGATGACTTCTTCCGTAATCACTACTAATCCTAACGGTACGCAAATAAAACGGTAAATTTTTTGCCAGCAAAAGTTTCAAATTCATCAGAATTTTCTCCAAGGCTCTATTTCCTACCCACCAGTGTTGCCAGAGGTCAGTAATCCATTTCCGGGACAGACGCCCGCCCACCGACAGCTTTATTTCGTATATGGCCACACTCAATTTCTACCCAACTTCGTTTCGTGCATTTTCTTTTTTGCTTTTAAACGGCGAGATTTTTTTACAGATTTGAATTCTATTTGCGTCTGTAAAATAAGTTGCCAGAGTTTGATTTAAGTGTGTTTACATCACCTATTAGAGAAATTGATTTTTAATGCGGGTTCTGTAATATACTTAAATGTTTTACCAAAATTACTTTTACTTATTTGTGGTACAATGAATGACTTAATGTTGCTAATGTAATATATTTTTTATTTGATAATGTAAGCAAACAAGATTTAAGAACAACATGTAAACTTTAAAACAGAAAAGGTAAGGTTAGGTGAGTTACAAACAAAAGGAAGCATTGCCTACAAAAGTAGTCAATACAACTGTTCGATGAACGCTGTCATCCGGTGATACCGTATGGGTAGCAAAAGGCCGACAGGCTGTCCTAAAACCCGGACCGGTGAAACAATGGAGTCATAAAATTTTGGACGACAATAGACGGAGAAAAGTGAGATCATCAATACAAAAAAAATTAACCCATAAAACATAGTTTTCACCTTAGAGTATATACAATAGATTGTATATACTCTAAAGTTTTCACTGTAAATCCTTTGTATGCGAGGTCTCGGTTTCCATTTTATTGTAAGTACTTTTGTTTTCTTTGTTAATAGTTTCATTTGTATCACATACTTATTTAAATTTAAGATAAACAGGAAAGACGTTAATTCAGTATTTGAATTATAGACGGAAGTTTTTTGAAAAATACAAACTAGCTTTTGTTTTGTACCAATTTTAAATAAAGAGATAAATTCTAAAGTGTCTATAATTGAAATAATTTTAGAATAGTACCGGAAAGTAGGCACTTGCCCGAACATCTGAGATAAATTTGCATCTTTTGTGTGCATGTGTGTGACTTCAAATGTGTCGTCGCTGTATATATAATAAATCCTATGTGCCGATTAGTACATTCTGTGATAAACTAATCAATTTATCAATTTTTCATATAAATAACGGACATACACAAAAAAAGCAGTGCCGTTCATCCGGAAAGTCTGCCTAGTAATTATTTAAAATGTTTTTTTTATAAATTTAGTCTGTGGAATTATGAAAAATCAACCAATTGATTCGTTTATCTCAGAATGTACTAAACGGCACATAGAATTTATTACATATATATACAGCGACCGTATGAAAGAATGCATTATCATGCACATAAAGTTGATGTGCAATGTTTAAGATCGATCGAAGTGTTAATTTTCACTTCAAAGATTTTTCCACGTTCAAGGCCGGCGGTGAAATTAATATAAAGATTATAGTTCTAATGATGCCTCTGAGGATGATAGGGAAGCGCTTTGGCTTAATTATTATCATTCAAACAATTGATTAAAACTTAATGTTTAAATTTAATTGTTTTAAATTTAATTGTTTTAACTGGTCGTATGCCGCGCAATTTCGCGCACGATTGCTGTTAGACACTTTTTTGTGGTGGTTATATTCATGTAAAAATCAACAATAATCGCTAAGAAGTTGCAGTTTCTGGTTTCTCAATATACAGACTTTAATAATTATTTGTACAATAATTTCTTATTCATTAATTATGAAAATAAGTAACGAAATTTACTGTCAGATATGTATGCGCAGGTTTATCGAATAAAACCATGGAAGCAATAACACCAAAGATATTATATTTCAATATTTTCATTCTAAATATATCAAAAAATATAAAAATACTCAATTTTAACACATTTTTATTTAAAAATAACACTTTTTTAACAGATAAATAACACAATTAATAACGGTTCTAAGACGACATTTGGAATGATTTTTGATCCGGTTTGCGCTTCAAATGAGGATACTTGTCAAACAGAACTCGTTCATTCATTCAAAAACTCGAGATACGACCAATGATAAGCTTTAAAAACCCATAGACGCAGGTAAAACAGGCCGAATTCGCGTACGTGTCTAGGGAGCGCAGATCCGCGCTCTGGCACCCGACCGGTTAACAGGTATAAAGGATTTAAAGATACAGACAAATAAACAACACTGCTACCAGTTTAATAATATCTCGTTTAGTTCGCTCGTCAAGGTCGATTTGTAATAATCAGTCAGGAGGCGTGGTGTTACCAGCTGTCGTGTGTAGGTAATATGTACGCTCACAGCATGCGTTCAGCAGCACACGGCCGTGTGGGTTTACGAGGAGTACAACGTGTAATTATTCGCAATTAACAAAAATCACTAAGCATGTTGCGGCCCGCTCTGGCGGGGGCAATTAACACTAACTGAAATGTATCCGCGGACCAGGCAGCCAAACACTCCACCAGAGTGGTAGTCTGTTGGGGCCCGAGCATGCGGGCGGCATAATATGGCTGCCGATACAACACTCGACAGCACACTTCAGCAGTAAACTATATTTCAAATATTTTCGTCTCCAAACCTTTGTTCAGTGTTTGGGTTTCAGAGTCGTTTTGAGCCCGTCTTGTGTTACACTGGTTGGAACTTAGAGTATATACAATCCATAGAGGGATAACTAAACATTTTACCAAACCCGTACGCGTGGTAACATAAAGCTTACTCAGTTTTAACAATATAGTAACACATAAGACAAAAAGGGACAAAAAAGATCACCCGGTCGGGTACGTCTTTAATTGTTTTGTAAGGGTTCTCTTTGCCCGAGTTTCAAAACTCGGGCAGAGAACGGCAGAGCTGACAGATTTGTTATCCGTATTTTCGATAAATTATTGTGTGTTTACGTGCAAATATTACAAAAAATTGATATGCCTTCTTGTGCAATGAAGGGGTGTTCCAATAGGACTGGAAACGGGAAGAAACATATCAGTTATCACAGGTATTTTATCCAAAATATGAAAATTTTACATGTATACGTTTTATTTCATAATTTTAACAACAAACCAACTGCAAACATTTACTTTTGTTTAAAAAATCCTAGAACGTTTATTTTTGATTGATTTTATTACACAAATAATTCGGAGAATGCTATTTTGAAGATGTTTTTGATGACTTAAATCAAAATATGTCTATGAATGTTCAATCAACACGAACTGTAAAATTATTTACTTAGATAGCCGACATTTTAAAATATATCCGTCTCTTTTATTCTCCTTTAAAAATTCTGAATTTTTAGGAGTAAGAAAGAGAAGGCACTACATTGTATGGATCTAACTAAGCTCAATGTGGTATTTTTATGACAAAGCATATTGGACCGACACAAGCGCGGATCCAGGGGGGGGGTCATGGGGGTCATGACCCCCCCCCCTGGGCTGGGTCCAGGACCTAGGTAGACCACTAATTAAATTACTCATACTCACATTCAGTCACTTCCTAACCTTTTTTATTTTTCAGGTACTACTGTATCTTTAAGCAGAATACTGCAATCGAACTCGATTGATTTAAAAAAAGCTGCGGACGCTATTAATGATACTATAAGTGTTCTACAAAATAAAAGAGAAAATGCGGACGTAATTTACCGACAGCTTTTTGAAGAGGCTAAAGAAGTAGCTGAGCAGCTAGATGTAGAAATTAAATGTCCCAGAATAGTGTCAAGACAAATACATAGGACCAATAACCAACCTGCTCAATCTGCTGAAGAGTATTTCCGCAGAGCCATATACTCTAGGCTGTCCCGATAATTTTTTTTGACTTATCTTAACACAAGATCTCTCAAAACTTGCGTAATTGAGCGAAAATTAACAAAATAATTTTAAAAATAAAATAAAACTATATCTTTAAGGTTCTACCGATCTACAAAGTTTTGAAAAATTATCATTTTTATGGTGATATTTCGCTATCCTTAATTTTGGCTCCTGAACTAAATGCAAAAAAATATTTACTTTTTATTTTATTTAAGTGTAAATCATACATGACGTTTTGATTTGCATGCAACAACACGTTACCAGCAACTTCGAATTTGTTAGGTTTCAACCTGCAAATACCCTCAAGTTTGAACTTGTTTTAAGGACTTTCTTGACTTGACTCGCGAGTGTTTTCTTCGTAGCCAAAATAATTTTTATGCCATAAAAGTACCATGGCAATTGTTACAGTAGTAAAAGCGGACTTTGTGATTTTTAAATAAGAAGTTCGAGGCGTAGTCAGACTACTTATGCTATGTTCGGACCATACAAAGAACTTGACAATCAGCAGCTACCAACTATAAGGGACGTCATTTAATTTATTTTATTTGTCAAGAACGACCTGAAATTCACGTATAATTGAAAAGATCCATCCAAATCAGATATAAATGTGATTGTTTCCGAAGAGATCAACAATATTTGGACCAAAACTTCGATTCCAACTAAGGAACGAGTTATTTAATTAGTGAAATCCAATTTCGAAAAGCATCTCAATTTGAAAAGATACCCCAAAAACAAACGAAATGATAGTTTAGAAAATAAACTGAAATGTTTTTTAGTCATCTGAGAAACTTTTTGACGTTTCCGCTTGTAAATGCACTTCATTTGAATCTTGTTCTGTCTAAAACCTAAGAAAGTTTACATCAATGAGAGCAGTTTTTGTTGGATCAAATAAATGATAGGAAAATGTTTATAAGCGGTTTTGATAAGAAAGAAACGGCTAGATTAATTAAACGACAGCAGAGATAAATTTTAGAGTCAATAAGGGTAACAAAAATTCGTGTTTTACTCAAGAAACCGATTATGTCTCAGTAAATTGTGATAAAGATTCTGTGCGTGAATCTTCCCCAGAAACGTATTCGATAACAGAGTCATCCCCGACAAACTCGCCCTCGACAGAGACACCATTGACTTCAATGGCAATTGGAATACATTGCCTTTGCCGACAGTTGCTAAAATCTGTGATAGAAGAAAATACGGTTTATCCACGCAATCTGCTGCTGCTGTTGCTTCTGCGGTTTTGACTGATGTCGGCTTGGTTTCTACCAAAAATTTAACTTTGGTTATTGATAAAAATAAGATCTACAGAGATGTATCTAAAGCCCGGAAGCTTCAAAATATATTGGAGGTCTTGTTATAAAAAGCATTTACTTTGATGGACGAAAAGACCATCGCAAAGAAGTTTTAGAAGACCACATCTCAATTTTAGCACAGCCTGGATAAATTTATTTGGAAGACCGAAATAGATCGAATACCGAAAGACGTGGCACTGCAAATGGAATTCTTAATTCGATCACAACTTTAGTAGAGGGTCGAGATTGGAATTAAGATGACGTGATTTGCGTTGAATGTGACGGAACTGCAACTAAAGCCGATTGGAAGGGTTCAATTCAATATTTAGAGGAGTATTTGCAGAGACCGTTACAATGGTGTGTTTGTATGCTTACCCCTTCGTCATTTATTCTTGACCTTAGATGGTTGCACTTCGGATCCTGGTGAATATAACAGACGCCTCACAAAGTGTAACTTTATGACGTTACTTCTAGAGATGGCTTTATAGAACCAGGATGCAATCTCGAGCAGAAATGCCAAATTTTGAACACAAAAATAAGTTTAAATTTTTAGTTTTTGTCACTGATTATAATCTATATTTTGTTTATTTTATTTTTTTGTGCTTTATTTAATTAATTTCAATACTAAAATACCTTTTAAACATGATTTTTTAAATTATTTTAGGCAAATGGTTTAACTCTATAAAAACGTAAAATTTACAAATTTTCAAAGCTCGGTAGAACCCTCAAGATGATAAACGATTCTATTTTTTGTTACCTTTTTCGCAATTTGTGTAAAATTGCGCAAATTGTGTAGCTCAAAAATTTTTTTTCTCATACATGGACGGGACACCCTAATATACATCCCTCTTCTGGATTCAATAATAAGTGACCTACAGGACCGTCTGTCTCTTGAAATACTTAATTTGTTTCAACTAAGCGTTTTCATGCCAAAAAGCGAATACAGTAATCAAGACATTGAAACTGTGAAACAACTAGCATCCGATTATACAATGTTACTAGATAATACTCCAGTTTCTGTCGTTGTAAACGAATATCGGCTGTGGATGGTGAAGTGGCAGCGGAGTCAGGACATACCGCAGTCGATTTCCGACCTTATTTTAAATTGCGATGAGATATATCCTAATATAAGAATTTTTTTATGTATTATGGCTACACTACCTGTTAGTGTAGCGACAGCGGAAAGATCTTTCTCTACGTTGCGAAGAATCAAATAGTGGCTAAGAGCTTCAATGCTTGAAGAACGTCTAACCGGACTGCCACTTCTCCACGTCCATAAAAACGTACCCATTGGAGTAGATAAAGTGATAACGCATTTCGGGAGAAGACGTAAAAGAAAAATTGATTTTGTTATTTAAATATAGGTAGGTATTTTTAAGTACAGTATGTAGTTACATTTATTAATAAAATACCTACGTTTTACTTGTAAGCATCTATTATTATCAAAATTAAATTATAACTTCTTGTGACTTGACCACGACTATGTGACCCCCCCCTGGCGCCAAAGCTGGATCCGCCCTTGGACCGACAGGGCTGTGCTTAAAATTTTAGAATACAAATTATTTATTATTTATTATTTAAAGTATTCGGATTGGGATATCATTTTTTGTAGGTTCCCAAAAAATGAAGTAAGAAAAAATGAATGGATCCATGCTGTGGGAAGGATTAATTGGAATCCCGGAAGTCACAGTTGTGTTTGCTCAGATCACTTCTTGAATGTACATTTTGACAGAAGGAAAGAAAACAAATTAGTTCGAATAAAAAAATTTGCCGTTCCTAGGAATTATTCAAGAACAGAACTGGCTTTTGATAGAGTAAGTACCTATAGTGTTCATTCTTTATTCGTTTTTCGTTACATAAAAAATTTCTTAAATCGCCAATTTATACGGGATTTATAAAATTAGTTATGTGCATTCTGAAACTCCTAGTATATGAAGTAGTATATTTTCGTCCGGTATAAATATACATTGCCCTATAAAATACACCCAAAAAAAAATGTAATTAATTGCAAAATGTTTGTATTTCTTTGTTATAAAAGATATAAGAAATAAGAAAAACATAAAAAAACTAAGAATTTTCGATTTATGGGTTATTATAGCATACGTAGGAGCCATCGATATTATGTTTTACCTAAAATCGTTAGGTATATTAATTTTTCATAAACTTTAAATTTAATCGATATTATTACTTTCAGTCTACTAATTCGACAGTAAACATGGGAGAGTTGCTAGAAGTGATCCCTTCATGTAATGAAGTCGTTGGCCATGTATGTATAGATAGTACGATTTACCTAAAATCGTTGTATTGAGTTTGGATGGAAATGGAAACTGCATACCTTTAGATCAAATTAGTATATTAAACTGTAATTCAAATAATTCTGTCAACATTATAAACTGTTCCTCCTCCAAATTAAAATTATTACGTGATGACGAATTGAGTTTCGAAAATACTTTGCCTTTCGACGATATTCCTGAATCAATATATATGTGCAGTCAGTATGTGGAGAGTTGTATAATTTATATTTGTGGTTTTGTTGTCAGGCATCTAAATAAAAAAATTAAATGTGAGAATTGTCTTTCTGCCCTTATTGGCTTTAAGACAACTTTGCGAAATTCATTAATTGCACAAAAAGATAGAGGGGGTTAGTATATCCATCAGATGACGTTATTTTAATTTGCACACATAGTGAACGCGTTTTTAGAGAAGCTCTTAACCGTAGTGGAGGAAAAAGAATGAATCCTCACTTTTCATTAGAATATTTAGTCAACAGGGTCTTAAAAATATTCCTAACTGTAGATTGTTTTAATATATTACTTTCTCACATGCTAGACCAGTCACCGCTGGAGAACCATACTGTTCACCTAATTAAGGCAGTTGCTTCTAAATATTTAGATGTCAGGCTACACTTTCTGATCAAATCAGCGGTACAACCTACCGTCAGAGTGAGACAACATTTCAACAGATTAATTATCTTCCAAAATCAATAGCGTACTATATTAAAATTTTATATTTATTATTAATTCCATTAATGTACTTCATCATATTGTTTTTTCAAACAATGTATTTTATGTGTATATACAAACAATGTATATTATGTAAATAACGTAATTTTCTAAATATTTGTACAAATGCAGATATCTAAATGTTTATGTTTGATATGGTATAAATAATCCTCGATTATAATTATTATTATTGCAGTACCTTATATAATTATTGTTGTGGTGATATTTAAAATTGTAATAAAATAAATTAAAATAAATAGATGTACCCACATATAAAAGGCATTATCATTTATTGCTACTTTATTGTAAGAGAATTCACAGAGAATCGTACATTAGTGGTAGCCCTGATTTAGCAAGAAATTACAAACACGTGTTAGAAATGAATTGTCCAGTCTCACCGAATGACCACGCCTCTTTTAACAAAATTCTTACAAGTTTCGAAATAATATGGTCTCTATGGATTGTATATACTCTAAGGGTTGGAACCAGGGATTTTCAACGACAGTTTATATCACAGAGTATGAAAATTTACAGAGATGATCTAGACACGTGCTTTTGGAAAGGGTGTTGGGTCACGGCGAAAGAATGTCCCCCTTTGCGTATTATTAAGATTAATAAATAAATTTTTCCTTTTTTTTCTTCCTGTTTAAACTTCTCTTTTTAATTTACACTAATCTATTAGGTATATGTACGTACTTGAATCTTTTTAACTGTATATCTGTCTTATGCGATTTTTTTCATCATTTTATATTTTGTAAAAGCCCATAAGGGCGTTAAATAAATAAATAAATAAATTTATACCGCAGTTACAGTATTTATTCTTGTCGAATTAAATCCCCTAGTGAACAAAATGTCTTTTAACATTCCATTCCGAGTCTCTTTAAAAATGTTCTAATGACCGTTCAGAATCTTCTGTGTGTAGTTTTCTGGGATATTCTGCCGTGTGTATGTGACCTCTCTGGCTGACGTTTAAGATCTCATCGCATGGTCCATCATCAGGACTGATGTGATTGGTATGTGTTGATGTGTAGGTGAATTATTGGCTTGCTATACCGTACCGAAGTCAGTGTGTGTCCAAGTTGTGTTAGGTTAACTACTCACTTGCAGTACCGTGTCGAAAGGAGGATGTGTGTTTCTTAACGTAATGAATGTGTGGTAATACCGTGTCGGAGACACGTATTCTCAAGATTTTTTTTTTGGCGTTATGTCACTGTTCCATCTACTTATCCGGCAGTACAGACGAACTAAAACGAAAAAAAAAAAAAACGAAGTAAAAATGTCTTGTAAGCGCGATTTATTTATTAAAAAAACATACTTTTAAAGATTATTTACTTTGACCTTTTCACAATTTAAGAGCTTGTAGTAATATTTTTAAACAAGTCAAACGGATTGGAAACAGCCGTAGAACCAGGTTGTACGACAAAAAAATTAGTTTATGTATTGATAGTCTGCGATTTATATGCATCTGTATTTAGTTAATTTACTTAAATAGATAATTTTCTCTTTCCCAATGTGAAATCCCGCATATTATACTAATAATTATAATTAATAATGCTGACTGCATTGTTAGTTGATTTTACCGGTGGAATATATTCACAAATATATCATCCATCCATCAATCCCTTTTGGAAAAAAGAGAAATATAATATTAATTTGGCAGACTTTTATGGTATATTACAATCCGAATAATATGTATATATCATCTAACTGCACACGCCTATAATTGTGACAGAAATATTACGCGATACACGTTCAATTAGTATATCGTAATTGACTACTTGCGCCACTGTTAAAAACCTCATTCAAGGAAGTGTCAAAACTAAACTGAATAATTTAAAATAGCTAAATAATTTTTAATTATTTTTCATGCGTGTGTTTAATTGTTTTACTAATGTAAGTATTAAGGTGGCGCCCACTTGATATACCTACTACTGAATTTGTACATTGACAGCATAAAGTATTTCAAAATCAGAACACCTGCGCGGTAGACCTGTCAAGTTATATGTTAACGCTCCCGTTCCGGTGCGGGGTTACAACTCGACCCCAAAAATATTATTTTTAAAACTATTTAATAATAAATCATTAGTGATATTGAGCTAATACGATAGCCAAAGAAAAATAATAATGTGTAATAAGACAGTCAAAAGTAGAAAAAAATGTTTTTCCATAGACAATCGTCAATATTCTATAGGTACGATACGCTTAATGGCATTCTAGTAACAACTCTGATGGATAGAAGTGAATTCTAAAAAGTGAAAAAAGAAATGAAAGTAGATTGCGGTGAAAATGTGGTCATAAGGCGCTTGCGTGGAAAATCTTTGGTCGATAGAGCGAGGAATAAACAAATTAGAAGTGAGTGTTATGCTGGCTGTAGTGTGGTAGACAGAATAAAGAAATGAGTGCTGAGATGGTTTGGTCGTGTAGAACGTAGGTATGAGCGAGGAAAGGATGGTTAAGAAAATATATAAGGCGAGTGTTAAAGGCAACAAATAGAGGGCATCCGCGAAAGACCTTGCATGATCAGATACTCCAAATATTGGAGGATAGCCCTGTTGAAAGCCTCAACAGCCGAAGCAAAAACGGTGTGCCAAGATGGAAAAATACGGCGTCTCTGCTTACCCCTGCGGGAAAATGGTGCGATGGTTAGTTAGTTGCTTCATTCTGCTTGCACGGCTTCCATCAGTCAAACGCTTGTGAGTCATAAAGCGTGAAAATACCACGGTTTTTTATAAAATGGCGAAAAATTTGCACTGTATGAGAAATGTAATTAAGGATATTATAAAACATTTTCAAACCGTTATAATTTATTAAAACGCAAATTTGACTGGGGTTACATTGTTACCCCACTTCGGCCCCCGACCCTATTTTCAATCTTGCGGTATCCGAAAGTTAAGCCGACCGCGATATTTAGCACCCCGTATACGGATACATGCAAACATCATATATTTGACGCGTCGTACTGTTGCGAGGGCGTCTCGATTGAATTTCAAATCAGACATATCTAAAAGCTGCGTAGGTGGCGTCTGCTACCTCACCGAATTGGGTTACACTCTCCGCTAAGCGGCGATCGCAACCACCCCGAAAAACAAAAATAAAAACCTTTTCTCAGGAGAGGTTTTCGTATTGTCAAATAAACAATAACCCACTAGGCGCGTTTACGAAAATATTTACTTAGGACGAATGGCCGATGGACCGCTTTTTGTGGCCGTCGGGCCCCGCCCCCGGCGGCGCCGGCGCCGGCCGCCCAATTGGTCGACGGAAAAAACGCGCGAAGAAAGCTTGTCATCTTTTTAAATAACACAAACATTTCCTTCGTCACTCTCGCGACGCTCCGCCGAAGCTGTCCCGGTCCGGCCGCCATTTGGCGGGACGGTTGTCGCTGCAAATGGCGGCAATTGGCGGGTATTTATTTAAATTTGATGTCGATATAAAAAAATACACATCACGCGGGTTGTCTTTTAGGTAGGTACCTAAAAGGTAACAAAATGTTTTTGTCCGCTCCTTCAACAATTCGTGGTTCTTGGTTTTAAACTTTTTCTTCTTCTTCAACTTTATTTCAATTTCAATTTCAATTCTTTCACTTACTTACTTACTTACTTGCCATCACGCCGTTTCCCCGTGGGGGTAGGCAGAGAGGATAGAGCGCCATACTCTTTTGTCCTGACATACAGCTTTCGCTTCGTCTACATTCATACATCTTCGCATGCAAGCTCGACGGTTGTTCAGGCTTCTAACAGGACCATCTTCCAGTATCTGGTTAATCTGGTCATGCCACGTCTTCCGTGGTCGCCCTCTCTTTCTGGCGCCGTCGACACTTGCATCATATATCTTTCTTACCATTCTTTCCTCATCCATTCGCTCAACATGCCCAAACCACCTGAGCGACCCTATTTTTATTCTCTGTATTATGCTACGATCAGCTTTACATTCATTCCTAATATCTTCATTCTTTACTCTATCATACATGGATTTACCACAATTTTAATATATCTAATAGATATATTACAATTCAAATGTATATCATAAAAACGTTAAAATGAATATTGCTAAAAAAACTCCGGAGTTTTTTTAGGTATCATTACTAGTTACGAAAGCTGTGTTAATGAGAAAAAAATCAGCAGATGTCTCTGGCAGAGACCATTGTAACATTGAAAGGTTCTTGATTCGAACATATAGGTATATAAAACTTTCAAAATTTGATAATGTGTGGATGTTCTTACGATGGAATTGGTGAACTGTGTAGAGTGATCACTCAAGCCAGCTTATACAGGTTGTAAGTCCTGAGCCATCGTATAAGATGTTTCCATTCATTTTTCTCATATATAAATTATCTTCATCTCTATGAGACTTCTATAATTTATCCGTAATTAATTCAATAATGATTTTGCAAACATTTTTGCTAATTCAGTGATGATTTCGAAAACATTTTTAGTAAATGAGTAGCTTGTAGTTCCGATGGTTAAGACGCTCGCATAGTGACCTAGTTAGTGATCGGGGATTCGAGCCTCGTTTCAGGAGACCACCATAATAGTCCCATTCATAACTCAGGGCTTAGGTTAGTGAAAAAAGTAGGAATATTTATGTGATACGTCTTACACGCATTCTATTTTTAATAAAAATTACAATAATTGAATAATGATTGTAAATATTTTTAGTAACTCAATGATGAATATATAAATATTTTCGGTAATTCATTTTAATAATTTTATTTTGTATCTCAAAATATGCACGAAAGATTTTATGGAGTCCTAGAATAATGTAGTATAATCCAATGACAATGCGAGAAGTCTTTGCAGTTATTAAATAAATAAAATAAATAAAAAACCGGACAGGATGTGGATGACAGGGTAAGGGGTATACGTCAGAAATGGTGCTACCAAATTAGACAACACACAACAATATTGTGACACCTGTTATTTTTAGTATAAGGGATAATGTAATTCTATAATATTAATGAAATAAATATACATGTTTGAATGGTGAATTAAACTCGGTACATTTTGAATTCTTTCGGCGTTGAATTCGGATGTTTTAAGATTTAAAATTTTGTACTATATTGCGTCTCAATGAATTGTACGAAATATCTCAATGATCTGCATAAATAAATCATTAGAATTCAAATAATATTCTGCATTAAAGTTCGCTGGTGAAACCACTGAATATTAGCATAACTTGATCAATACTCTTGATCGAAATATTATTTCTGTCTACCTACGTAATAAATTTGTTTGATAATGGCGTAAAAAGCCTAAACAGCTCTC